>OV816024.1:228674813-228907012 GCA_929113105.1 Agrypnus murinus | reverse complement strand
ATTCCTAATCACTTTTTCAGTAATCGAATTCTTGGTTCTGGTAGTGATGTTTATGTAGTTAGGAATAACCTGACGTTTCAGACATTCTTGGTTAAACCAAACATTCTGACTTGCGATTCCGTGTTTGATCATAAGTTTCTTGTATAACTTGGCTTGTTCTTCTAACGAAGACGAAATAATCTTGTTTATTGTTTCCAGCCTTATTTTGTGGAACTCCATAATCATGAAATAAATAAAGATTATTAAAAGTTTCACAGTTTTATTAAAATATACCTGACAATATTGTTTCGACAGCTATGTTTTACCTATGGGTAATTCTCTAAGTCCTCTATTAGCTAACATATTTATGGACAAGTTTGAAGATCGAATATTTGAATTAAACCTCTCTAAACACATTATCTTCTGGTTTCGTTATGTTGATGACATTTTAGCTTGTTTTGACAGTTCTTTTGAGGTTATCAATGAATTTTTAATTCTTATAAACAATATCCATCCTAATATAAAATTTACACTAGAAACAGAACAAAACAGGGCTATAAACTTTCTAGACTTAAATATCAAGATTAACGCAGACAATCTTTTTGAATTTTCCATATACAGAAAACCAACACAAACAGACATAACAATACCA
Source organism: Agrypnus murinus (assembly GCA_929113105.1). Taxonomy (NCBI): domain Eukaryota; kingdom Metazoa; phylum Arthropoda; class Insecta; order Coleoptera; family Elateridae; genus Agrypnus; species Agrypnus murinus. The sequence continues at coordinate 228,906,381 of OV816024.1, read as the reverse complement.
AATGAATCTTGTCACCACAATACACATAAAATAGCAGCATACAGATCATTAGTACACAGAGCTTTAACTATTCCACTAACAAAATCAGATTTTAGCAAAGAGATATCAACCATTAAACAACTAGCACATGCAAATCATTATAATCCGAACATGATTGACACTTTAATTAAACAAAAAGATTATAGGTTAGCTATCAAAAGAATATATCCCATTGACAATCAAACAGAAGACACAAATTACATATCTATACCATATTTTGGCAAAATATCAGAAAAGATTGCACATATACTAAGAAAAACCAACAATTATAAAATAACATTTAAAACCAACACTAACACTTTTTCATTTTTATTTAATGCTAAAGACAGAACACATGATATCATGAAATCGGGCATTTACCGTTTAAATTGTTCTTTTTGTAGTTCGGTATATATTGGACAAACACTTCGAAATTTTGACATAAGATATAAAGAACACGTACGTCATTACAAAAATAAACATCCTGAAAAATCGAATTACGCCAAACACCTTTTAGAACAAAATCACACAATGACTCCTCAAAATAATATTAAATTCCTACATTTTTGTAATAACAAACGCAAATTAGACATTTTAGAAGCCTTTGAGATATACAAACACAAACTCAGGGTACCTTTAATGAATGAACAACTTGAGCTCAGTAATTCTCCGTTGCTGGAAGTATTAGATGTTTAATTATGATTTTTATTATTAATTTTTATTATTATTATTATTATTTTATCTAGTTACCGATTTTGTATCTACCTTAGCGACGTGTTTGTTTATAATTATATTACCTTTGATAATGACAGCATAGCTGTCGAAACAATATTGTCAGGTATATTTTAATAAAACTGTGAAACTTTTAATAATCTTTATTTATTTCATGATTATGGAGTTCCACAAAATAAGGCTGGAAACAATAAACTTACTCATTTCCCTTTATTAATATAAACACAATAAATGTAAATATTTTTATTTTCAAACTAAATAATACAATAAATTATAATTATTACAACTTAAAAAACACCAAACATTTTTAAATAATATTAATTTACTTAATTCTGACGCCTCGACACCGAAAGGTATATGAGGTTAAAGATTATATATATATATATATATATATATATATATATATATATATATATATATATATATATATATATATATATATATATATATATATATATATATATATATATATATAATACAATACTAAATAAATAAATATATATATATATATATATATATATATATATATATATATATATATATATATATATATATATATATATATATATATATATATATATATTGCTGTGGATGGTAGTTTCAAAATTTTGGAAAATTTTGTGAAAATCTAAAATCTTTGTTAAATACTAACACTTTTGAAATATTTTTATCAACTTTTCCAGTTAAAAGTAAATTTAAGTTATTTAATGGTGTGTCATTGATTTTGAAATCAATGTGTATACTTTTTAATAAGGTTAAATAATACATGTTTCTTTATTTATTATCAAATAGCTGACTCACCGATTACTTAAGTGTACGCAACATCCAGTTGTTCGCAAGTTTTTGTTATGATGTAATTCAATTATGTATAATTTCAAATGTGTACATATCGACGGGTTATGTGATTCTTTAAGGTTTTGTTAATGTAAATAGATCGTTATTATTGCGTAAAAGTATTGTGTAATTAATGTGTAATAGATGTGTCACTTTTATAAGAATATTAATCTGCTATTATGTATCATATGAGTGTACAGTTTGTATTAGTTCGTAAGGTGACGTCAGATTGTGTAATATAATTATGTAAATAGTCAATAGTATATAAGCTTAGAAAATAATAATTTTAGGACACTTACTGTTAAACGACGAAAGAGTAAAGATATTATAGTAATTCAAGCGACAAAGTAAAGTCGTGGCTGATGATATTGTAAAAATTTTAAATAGTCTAGAATTAAATAGACAAGTTAAGTTAGTTGGTGATTTGAATACGGCGAAGGTGTAAAAAGTATAAATTGTAAAAGTGTATATGGTTATAAAGAACCACCTTTAAGATAAATTACTTGCTAAAGTTAAGCAAGATAATAAATCAACGTTAAAACCATAAACTGTTGTTTTATTTAAATTAAACACAAAAAACAACTATAAGTATTCTACGAAAAAGGGAAATTGTACCCGCAATTAATAAACAAAAGTGAGTTACCAAAATCAAGTTTTGGATGATATTATATGGGAAATCCATGCAAAAGGAAGAAAGTCAACCGGAACTGGAGACCAGCCCTGGATCAACATAAAGTGATCTACTCTGCCAATGGTTTGGGAAAAAGGACATCTATAGTTAAAAGAAAGAAGAAATATTATAAAAAGGTAGGAAGTTATTTCCTTTTTGTATTGGCATTTGCTGAAGAAAAGACTATCGTTTGTGAAGTGTAGTAAAGTGATTTGAACAATTTAGTAATAGTTAAAAATTAATTAAGATTTCAATTTTAAAAGTGTTATTAAATTTCAATTTGTATATTTTTTTTAATACCACAAGAATCCACATTCACCCTGAGATGAGTCTTTATTAAATATAATTCTGTTAATTTAAGTTATTTAACTGGCGCCCAACTCTCTTACGTAAACTTGAGTTAGTCAAGAACTAACGTAACATTAATTTTATATAACCATTGCAATATTAAATTTATTAAAAGGTATTTTCAAATCATATTAGAATTTATAAAAGAGGGAAGTTGAAAAGCATTTCCAAAGTACACAGTCTTTTTAAAAATCAATTTAATTATAAAGTAATTATCTACGATCGAGCGGCAATTATTCACAGTTTCAAAATGTGTATGCGTATGCGTACGCATACACATACACGTGTATGTGTATGTGTATGTGTATATATATATATATATATATATATATATATATATATATATATATATATATATATATATATATATATATATATATATATATATTATTAAATCACATTTTATCATCATAACAAAAATACAACAAAACGACAGACAGACATGAACATGCGAAGAAATGTGTATGCGTATGCGTACGCATACACATACACGTGTATGTGTATGTATATATATATATATATATATATATATATATATATATATATATATATATATTATTAAATCACATTTTATCATCATAACAAAAATACAACAAAACGACAGACAGACATGAACATGCGAAGAAATGTGTATGCGTATGCGTACGCATACACATACACGTGTATGTGTATGTGTATGTGTATATATATATATATATATATATATATATATATATATATATATATATATATATATATATTCGTTACAAGTCGAGATCATTTGGAGTTACAAACTATACAAGATGAGATCCCTTTTGCAAGGCGAGATCCGATTTTGGATCTCGTTTTGTATCTGTGTGTATATCTTACTCATTCAATGGGCGATGTGAAGGGAAGAAGAAATTCAAATTTTTGGTAGGATCTCACTTTGTACCCATTTCGTGCAATTTTATACTCTGGCAGTTCATCTAACCTTACTGTAGGGGGCACTGCAGCGCCTTTTATGTATAAAACCTCAAAATGTATGTTACAGTCAAGTCGAGATCCGCTATGCTTGACAACATCGCAGATGTATTTGCAGCTTGAATTCTTGGAAAACGACATTGTCACGCTTTCTTAGTCATCGAACTGGGTTGTTTATTTTTAAAATTACTTCTATACATGGGCATGCGGTTCTTATAAATAGCGATAGTATAAATTCTGTTAAATGGGAAGAAAGTGCTATCCCAAGTATTATTAGCTTTATTTAACTAACATTTGAATAACAGAAATATTTTTAGTTTTGTCTAAAGTAAGAAAAAAATTCCAATGTTTTATTTATAAAAAGCACACATTTGGGCACTATCACTCTTGTTTTAAATACATGCTGTATGTTTCTGTCCAGTCCATACATAATGTTTAACGTAATTTATAGATTTTGTTAATATCACGACTGTTGCAATTAATTTTAAAAGGGAAACTTTTCCTTTTAAAAAGGATTTCTTGTCTTTATCAAGATCTAAAACAATTTTAAATATAATTACACATAAGTTAAAACCTTAATTAACTTGGCACTTAACGTTATCATACGTTAAAGTTTTTTTTAAAAACGATTGTTTATTTTAGTCAATACTTACTTTTGTTGATTTTTAATTTAGAATGTGCAATGTTGAGAATCAATTATATTTGTACTTCAATTACTTAATCTATTAAAATGTTAGATTTAAACTTTAAAGAAAACTTTAACCTATGATAACATTTAGTGCCAATTTTTCATTTTAATTAAGGTTTTAACTTATGCGTAATTGTATTTAAAATTGTTTTAGATCTTGATAAAGACAAATCATTGTCGAAACGTTGATATTTTGATGGATTAATTAATAAAATACATCAAAGACTGAACCCCATGAAGTTTCCTTTTTAAAATTAATTTATAGAATTAACAAAATTCCAGCTGAAAACTATTTTAATATTGGTAGGCCTTGGCTAATTTTGGCTTGAAAATAGTATAAATTGAAAAATGAGCATACGTGTGCAGTTTTTATAATAAATTGTATGTAGATATCCCAGTAGCACAATTAATGCCTTGCCTCAAATGGGTTGAGTAGGGTCAAATCAAAAATTGCCGTATTTACTTAAGAAATGTATAAATCGATTTCCTTTCTTTAATTCAAATGTTTTTTTATAACTTATACGTACTAATTATTAAAATAAAATACAAATTCACTAAAGTAGTTCATCAAAATAACCTATCAAATTAATTAATAACCAGAATTTCCCTTCAATACTCTTTTGGATATACACCATTGTAATAATTTTCTTATATACTGTTAACGGAATATTGTATTTATTTATATTCTTATCAAGTATTATTTGCACATGATGGCGTACAGTTTTTAAGATGTTATGTATACAAGGTTAATTATCACTATTTCAGCATTTCTTTTCTGAAAGTAAGTATCAAATCCAACGATGGAGCTACAATTACCATTGCGGAACCTTCTATAAAATTTTTGCATAACTATCAGGACGTTTAGTAAGTTTAAGGGTCACCTACAAAGAGAAAATATTGATATAAGTATCGGAATGGGAATTATGTTGCCCTTTTAAAAAAAGTGGGATTAAATGATCTAAACATCTGATTACAGTAATTTATCTACAATATTATAGGAAATTTAGTTTTTTAAGTAATTCACAATATAAAAGTACTATTTTTATTGTTAAAATAAACACTAGTTATCAGAGAGTTTCATTTTTATCTATATGTCCATATATTTACAATACAGGCTTTTACTTATTCCGTAAATTTAACTGCTTCTGACATTGACCGTAGTCGGAAACTGATTATAGTTATTGTTAGGTTAAATATAATATAGTTATCTGTTAATAATTTTATACAATAATTTGTATTCTAGATAGAGTCCAAAATATCTATCATCTCATTACCAGCGATAATAATACAAATGTCACCAATACCAATCAATTATTGAAAAATATTCGTCTCTAAACAGATTACTCAAAATTGTTGCAGTCTGTTTCAGATTCAAAAATAACTGTTTACTTCCATCAGAATGTCGAAATTTTAACAGAAATTCTTCAATTGCTGAACTTAATAATGCTTTAAATTCATTAATAAGACTTGTTCAGAATGTATGCTTTTCTAAGGAAATTAACAATTTAAAACAAGGCAAAATTAGAAAAAAAAACATCTTTTAAGCCTCTCACCATTCATTGACAATCAGGGTCTCTCGAGAGTAGGTAGTAAACAAAATTACCTATCACAAATTTTCTTTTAATAAAAACATATTTTATTTCATAAAAATAATTATCTAATTAAATGATTTTTTGAAAGCGAGCATCTAAAATTATATGCATACTGGTCCAAAATTATTATTAAGTACTATACATGAAATATTCTGAGCTATTTTTGGAAACAGCATATTTGCTATGCTGTTCCCAAAAATTACCATCATTTTGGCAATGACGATAAGAAATTGCTGCAAATGCTTTAGGATTAAGGCTCAACCTGTTGCACCAATCATGGGCAATTTACCCGTTCAAAGAACCGCTGTGACTTATCCATTTCACTCAATCGGCATCGACTAGGCAAGACAAACGGTGCATTTTTAGCCACGTTCAAAAGATTTATTTTGCGCCGAGGAAAGTCTTTAGAGATTTTTAGCTATAATGGTACTATGTAATTTCGTTGGAGCCAAAAACGAAATAAAAAAACTAGGAGAGTTTGTAAACAACAATTTTGATCAAACAATACAATCTTTATTGCATGGAGGTATCACTTGGCATTTTCTTCCCTACAACTTGTCACATTTTGGAGGTCTATGACTTCTGTGAGAGGCTGGAATCAAAAGTACTAAACACTATTTGAAAAGAGCAATCCAGGTATGTCTAGGAAGGGACAATATTATACGTGTAGTAACTCTTAAAATAAAAGGTGAAGAAAAAACGATTAAACTGGGCGGAGTTCAGAGGCTTTATTTGTGTTATTCACTTTAGGTATAGGTGTAACAGAATTAACTTTTAAACTATCTGGAAAACAACCAGTTTCCAAGGAAGAATTAATAAGATGCATTAATGGATAACTTAAACTGTCGATGAGTGGCTTAATAATGGACAGCCCAAATTCATCTGGACTTGACTTGACCTTTTTAAGTTTTATAAATTTTTCATTTAATATAATTTTTTTTCAAATTTTACTAACCTACAACATCTATTATTTAATACAGGAGGATTATCACAATTAAGCGGGGTTATGTTATTAACAGTATCATTTAAACTGCCAATAAAGTATTCATTTAATTTATTCGGTATTGTAATTTCATTCAGTTTAGAATTTTCAAAATCAATGTCATCTGGGAGATCGTTGTTTGATTTTCCAATTAATGTTTTCCACATAGCGCGAGAATTCCCCATATCGTTATCAATCTGTAATCTATAATACTCTAATTTTTCTGATCTTATTATACTAACGAGTTCATTCCTCAAAATTTTATAATTAATCCAGTTTTGAGGATCATTAGTAGTGTTAAAAGTTTTATATGCTTTATCCCGCTTTATTTGAATTTTCTTAATGTTATTATTGAACCATGGTTTTAAATTACTTCTAATTTTGTACGTTTTAAGTGGAGCATATGTATCTAACAAATTGACAATATTGTTACGAAAATTATCAATAATAACATCATACTTCAAGTTACATTCATATAGTTTGTTTCTCATTTCCGCTATCACCTCATCGTTTATTACACTTTTTTATATTTTTCTGTTTCAATAGACGCAGATTGATTGTTAATAACTACTACAATCACAATATCGTGATCTGTAATTTTTGGCGTATCTTTTACTGTAACGTTTAGTAAGGATCGTTCGTTATCACAAGATCAATTGTAGTTGCGAGTTAGGTGTAGTACTGGTGGGAACGTTAACTATTTGTTTCATACCTATATTATTAACAATATGTTTAATTTTCTGTTGTATAAATTGTCTATCCTCATATCAATATTAAAATCTCCTATAAAAATAACACGACCTTTATAGTAAGACTCCTGATCCAACAAGTTACTGAAATAATTTATAAAATATATAGCACTTGAACTCGACGAGCGATATACAATTCCAACCATTATTTTATTTACGTTTATAACTAACGACGAAAACGTATTGGCAACACTAATATTATGAATAATCTTAAAATTATATTTACGGTTTATAAACATTATAACACCACCTGTGTACCTATTATCAGAAAAGCATACAACAACGTAATACCCCTTTATTTCTGTCTCACATTCTAAAATATCCGCAGTAACTCTAGTTTCTGATAAGCACAATACTGAAGGTTGAAACTCAGCTATAAATTGATGTACTTCATATTTGTGTGCTAAGGAACTACAAATGTTTAAGTAATATATCCCAAATGTAGGTTCCCATTTGCTTGAATGTATTGACGACGAACAATTAAAAAAAGACCGATTGTTGAGCAAAGTTGGTTGTTGTAATTCTTCATTCGAACGTGGTAGATTAGGATAATGTAATGCAGTTTGTCAGGAATATGAGCCGAAACTGTTGTTGGCACTCACATTTCGGTTACCATTAATAGCAACTATTAGATTTGAATTGTTTATCCATGCACATTTGTTATCTTTCGCCTTTGTTTCACTTTTTGTTGAGGCTTTAATGTTCATAATAAAATTAACCAAATTACAGCACAGTTTTTCTTTACCGTTGAAATTAAGATGACCTTGAATAGTATAATCAGCTTTCGCAACCATTGGATTTAAATCAAACAGAAGAAAATTAGTTTTTACAATAATTTCACTGTACAACTGCACGTTATTTTCGTAGATGAAATTATTAAATACCCGTACGATTGAAGGTCCTGTACCGAACAGTTACAATTATCACGTTTGTATTTAGTAAGTAATTTTAGGTAATTTCGGTTTAGAATCAGCCCTAATCTTATTGCCTTCTACTGAATTATTTGAACCTGGAAAATTCTGGAAATAAAGATTCTTAAAGGTTGCGAAAGCAATGATTTTATTCAACCATATAAACATTATAAACAAAGTACATATTAGATTCAAAAATACCGCAAAACACAAAGAATTCAATCTTTCAAAATAATTTTGACGTATGAAGCAAATATTTTCAAATTGAAATATGTGATTTATGATCATTTCAATGATTCCTAGGCATAGCTGGTTTTTTGCATAAACGGAAGTTTTATTTTCTTTACTTTTTCCGGTTATAATCAAATGCAATCCGTAACCAAAGGCATCATTCAATTCTTAATTTTTTCTTTATAGCATTCCTTAATATCATTCATTTGACATAATTAGGGGAGATAATATTAGGGTTTGAAACAAAATGCATGTAAAACTGTATTTTGCGTGATGCGATTAATTATAGTACATATGTGCAAAAATAATATATGAAAATGGTAGTAATTAAAAACAATCTTATACTTTAGTCTTTCAATTTCAATAATCTTTATTTGCTTTATTTTTAAAATCAATAGTTTCAAGGCAGGTGGCATGTTAGGTTTAATATAATATAGTTATCTGTTAATAATTTTATATAATGCAATTTAAAGATGTACATATTAACCTTTCATATTTTTAACTTTTTCCCTTTTTTCTCTTTTAAATAAAATATTTTTAAGGAAGTTAAAAACATTAAAGGTTAATATGTACCTACTATTGATTTCATGATGATCTCGGGCAACAAGGCTAATATAATGCTATTTAATTCATTTCTTTTAGTGTAAACGTATAGCATAAAGTAATAAAAAATAGCCTTGCTGTCCTAGATCATTATGAAAACAATAGTACATCTTTAAGTAATTGTATTGTATAAAATTATTAACAGATAACTATATCATATTAAATCTAACATGCAGAATAACATGAATAATAATTTTATACTTGCAAGCAAAATTCGTCCTTTTTCTATTGTATGAAATTCCAGGTCAAGTCATTTTAACAGTCCCTTTTACAACATCTGGTTGTCATAATGACCCTCGTTTGTGAGTTTTGTGGTAAATATCTGTCGAATACGGTGGCAACGCTGCAGGATCTCACGTTGGTATACATATTTTGCTATATACAAAAATGGACCTCGACTTGTTGCGGATCTCGCTGCGTTATGGATTTATAAATAAAATTCTAATTGCAAAATCTGTTCCCCTCTGAGGGGGTAGTGGTTAAGTCGTAAATTATAACTGTATCAACAGGAAATATACATGCGTAACTGCTAACCTTTTGGTGGATCTCGGGTTGTCCTAAATTTATTCGGATCTCGACTTGTTACGAAAATAGATATATATATATATATATATATATATATATATATATATATATATATATATATATATATATATATATATATATATATATATATTTCACTACTTTTCCGGGTTTCACTCCGCGTATTCACTATTCGGCTCCTAGAGGAACCAGACAATGGTTGACGACGTTTCGGCAAGATCACACTTGCCATCTTCAGGTCACTTCTAACTTCCTTCTGCTTCGCGTGGTACACGATGTAGACTGACGTCTTGCTGTAGCGGTTGGTCTTTATATACGGTTACGGTGTTGCGCATGGTTGCGGTCGACTGGTTTTTGGCGCGGCTGCGTGTCATTGGTCTCGCTTGATCCGGTGGCTTTCTCTCGCTTTTCCTTTTATCTGGATCTATATATATATATATATATATATATATATATATATATATATATATATATATATATATATATATATATATATATATATATATATATATATATATATATATATATATATATATATATATATATATATATATATATATATATATTGATGCCTGTTAAGCTGTCACCTCCGTCATACAGAGGAGACGGCCTGACTTCCGGGTATTCCCGTGGATATATTGCTAAAAATTTGTTATATTTGTGATGAGGGGAACCTCTAGAATCCGAATCTCAAGAAAGGGGAAATTATTTCCCTTGTTTTATTTTGTCATATATAGAGTATACAGAAGATACGAACCGACCTCCAAAATTTATATATAAGAAGATACTTATAGTTCGCTGTTACCTCCAGCAGCGCTGCCAAGTGTTCGGAGGTCAGAAGATACCACCGTTATGTGCAGTTATATATACAGAGCGTTGACTCCACATTCCATAGATGCACATTTCATAAAAAGGTTCTCTTGTGGGTCTCCAGATGTTGAAATCGGGTGGTTTAAATTGATCGCCGAGGGCATTTTAGTGGCCAGATAAAAGAAAACAAGCGAGCATTCTCGATTTACTTATATTTTATTTTTTGAGTTATAGGAAATTGTCGTTTTTGTATTTCTTATGAATTGTTATTAAAGATATTAAAAAGCCGTTTCGACACTATTAAAGCGTCTTTATGAGTAGCACTGACTAGTTGAATAAGGCTTTTCTAATTATAATCATTGATTTCTGGTTTACTTCATAAAGTTGTATTTTTTAAATGAAAACTTTAGTAATTTGATTAGAAATACTTAGATCGGTTATATATTAGAAAGAAATTTCTTTCTATAATGAATTGAAAATATAACAAAACCAGAAAAAGGGAATTCTTTTGTTATTGTCAATAAAAGTCAATAAGAACGCAATCAGTACCAATATTGCGTATAATTAGTATAGCACATTTTTGAAATTTAGATGTATTAGACATAAATCAGTTATGTAACGTAGTATTTGTATAAATATGATATTCTACAAAGTTTCTTTTAATCTCGGGAATAACGGTTAAATTGAATATGCTTTTATCCAGATTCCATTTCGATTGAAATAAAGGCAGATACTCTTTTAATTTTTACTAAACTCGATAAGAGTTTAATATAAACAAATTAAATATTGTGTTTTTTACAACAAATGCTTGTTGTTTCCGAAGTCACGCACGTATCATGTAGGACCATTGAATTTCCCGTGATTTGATTAACAAAAAGAGTTACCAACTTTATTAAGATTAAAACAAATCGAAACACAACAAATTAATCACATTTTTATAGAATTTTTGCTTAAGACATTTTTTCCAGCATTTGTTGATCTAACGAAATACAGAATACGTTTGTTACACTGTTATACATGTACCTACCTCTTGTAAATTTATGTTTTAACTTATGTTTTAAATAAAGCACTTACTAACGACAAAACATGTACGTTTTATGGAACGTGTACTTTAAGTCCACATTAAAGAGAGGTTTAACTTAATGTAGTCTTTTTGATAACATTGTATAAACCATAGATAAATAGTAGGTATATTGCTTTATCAGAATTAAAAGTGACAGTTTATTTGACGCTTAATTATGTTAGCAATCGCGGCTCTCCATTTAAAACAAAATACCACTATAAGCTTTTGTTTGAAACAATGTTTATCAACCTTGGCACAACCTTAATATCCGAAAATGGCCCACTGCTAGACTAAAGTAGGGATGATAATTTGATACCAAGCTTGGTCTCAGACATGGAAAGATCAGAGTTACCCAATATTGGTTGTTATTGGCTAAAACCAATACGTTATGCAATGTTTTGGACAATAAATGACACCGATATCGCAGTAAAACTAAAGTTAGTCTTGGACCGATCTTGAATGTTAATGTAGTACCAAGGCTGGTAATTGAGAAACAAAGCAACTATTACACAATCCTTGTCCTTTAATGAATGCTAGTGCAAACAAGCAACGAAGTCTACCATTACTGTTTCGCCGTAACTAAATGCAAAGTCGATTTTTGTGTTGGATATAAAATGTTCATTAACAAAATAAATACGAAGAAATCAAAAATTCGTATAAATGATTAATGTCTTAGACTCTCAACACATATTGAGACCGTACAAACCTAACACTTTCATAGTGTACGTCTTCTTGTGCAAATACATATGTACAGTCGGTAAGTCAATATAGTTTACACTTTAGTCTTGCCAGTGTAAGTTTAAGTTCATAAAAATTCAGTAGGTTAGCAACCACTAATCCATCTTTACAATAAACCACATTTACAGAAATTTAATATGAATATTGACCCAACCTTAGCCGAAGGGTAAGAAACCAAGATTTTGAATTTTGAAGATTGCTAAAACTGGAGTTAGTTTAGCGAACCTAAGATTCAAAGTTAGCTAAGGTTTTGGGTGATAAGTATGTAACCGGCACTTGATATGTAAAGATTGACTAAAGGTAAGTACTCACAGCAGCGGATCCGCAGGCGGATGTCATACGATTGGTCGGTTTGAGTCAAATCGACTCAATCCGACCAATCGTATGACATCCGCCTGCGGATCCGCTGCTGTGAGTACTTACCTTTAGACTAGCTAAAGCAAATTAGCGAAATAGTATCTGATATTTGACTTAAGTATATTCTATGGGTAACTGGCATTGATCTAACGGGTGAAAATTGGCTGAAGCTTGGGCAAGTTGTAAGGAACCCTGATTCGGTTTCTGAACATTGGCTCCGACTTGTACAACGTTTAGTGAACCGAAAATTAGTATCAGGTTGTTGATTAACCCTCGAGTGACAATTAAACAACCGAGACTCAGAATCTGAAAATTGCTTGAAACGTGGGTGAAAATCGGTGCGGTGCGTCCAACACACCGCTGGAAATATAGCGCTGCAGCAGTTTTCACAGCCGTCTTAGATTTAACAATCACCCAAGCAATAATATTGTTTGAAGTACGTCATCATTTTATACATATAAAACGCTTAAAAATAAATACATATTAAACATGAGTTAGAGAACCAAGATTCGATATCTGAAAATTCGCCTACACTTGGATCAATGTCGAGAAAACGACATTTGACTGTCCAGTATTCAGCCACGCTGCGGTTTATTCAAAGACCTTTGTTTTAATTTTTTTTCTTCTAATAAAAAATTGTTGGTATTGCTAGACTAAACTTCTAATCATAGAGAGGAGGCACTTTTACCCTAGTGGAAAAAAATAGTATGTTTTATTTGGATTTAAAGTGACTTTGTTTGTTGCTATTTACGAGCGATAAATAACTCCGCCTAAATAATAAATAAATAATAATCTTATCATGTGAACAACTCCGCTATAGGGTAAATACAAGTATTTTACTTAATTGGGCTCGATTCCTATAAGGAATCTAAATAGAATGACTTTAGGAGAGTTCACGCATCCTAGCTGCGATGTGCAAACGGGTTTCCAAATCAACTATGTGGATTGTTTGACAATTACTTTAATTGTAATCATAATGCATCAATCCTAAATCCAAATATAAAATGCAGGGAAACAAGATTGGGCGATGAAAATTTTTCACCTATCTCTGCAAATGAGACTTGTCTCCAACTCTTCTTATTTCATTATGTCGAGCTGTTAACAAGTGTCCAGTCCTCATACTAAGGTCTTCCTTGATCAGTGGCGACATAGATCTGGAGCTCATGTCCATTTCCTTCGCCAACAAACGAATAGGATAGGATGTTAGTATAGGATTTCTTTTACGAATAGAATGTTATAAAAAGAAACATTTTTGATTTATAGTTATTTATGTTATAAATCCGGCAATGAAACTTTACAGAACGAGTTTGATCTCTGAAGGAAGACAGAAGTTGCGTCTGAAATCTTGAAACGATAACTAAGGAGAATCATTTACAGGACCTATAACGTTTTTTTTCATGTGTTGCAATTTCTTCTCTTTGAACGAAAGTTCATTCATCCCCTGCTTTATAATAACCTAGTCATTCTATATAGTAGAGTAAATTTTTGCAAAAAACATGCCTAAGTTCTTATTTTTTTACTATCTAAAGATAGAGACTTGAAATCTTCTGTAATGCCTTCAGTACTGGACCAGTATAAAATGTACTATGTTTAAAATGGGGGCACGCCCCCGTTGAGACCCCCATTTTGTACCCTTAATTTAATAACGCAAACAAATTGAGCGAAATTTATGTTGGGAGGGTTCTTGGAGTCACTGATTATGAATCCAATGAAAAAATTGAAAAATTCAAAATGGCGGTCCTAAAATAACGGCCTTTGAGATTCAGAATGCGATTTACGCCGTTTCTATTGATTTTAGAGAAAAATTCATGTGATTTTGCAAAGGAATACACTATTTCGATTACCTTATTATGTACCCCTTTGCTCTGCCCTAGTAGTAAAGTCAATTTTTGCATAAGTTCCTATTTTTTACTATCTAAAGATAGAGACTTGAGATATTTTCTAATGCCTTCAGTACTGAACCAATATAAAATGTAATATGTTTAAAATGGCGGTTTTACCCCTCGGGGGGTTGAAACCCCCATTTTACACTCCCAATTTAATAACTCGGGAAGTTTTCCATTAACTTCATGTTGGGGGGGTTTTGGTGTTCCAATGAGAAAATTAAGAAATACAAAATGGCGAACTCAAAATGGCGGTATTTGAGATTGAAAATGCGATTTACGCCCGTTTCTATCGATTTTAGAGAAAAATCCAAAGAGTCAAAAAGTGTTTAGAATGTAATCTTGCATAGGAATACACTATTTTGGTTACCTTATTATGTAACCCCCTTCAATCAACCCTAGTGGGCTTCTCAGTAGGGGAGATTGAAAGGGTTACATAATAAGGTAACCGGAATTATGTATTCCTATGCAGAATCACATTCTAAACACTTTCTGGCTTTTCTCATTTTTCTCTAAAATCAATAGGACCGGCGTAAATCGCATTTTCAATCTAAAATACCGCCATTTTGTGTCCACCATTTTGAATTTTGTGATTTTCTTATTTGATTCATAATCAACGACCTCACAGCTCCCTCCAACATAGTTTTTGCTCAACTTGGTTGAAAACTTCCCGAGTTGTTAAATTGGGAGTTTAAAATGGGGATTTCAACCCCCCGAGGGGGCATGTCCCTATCTTAAACATATTACATTTGATATTGGTCTAGTACTGAAGGCATTATAAAAGATTTCAAGTCTCTATCTTTAGATAGTAAAAAATAAGAACTTAATGCAGAAATTGACTCTACTACTAGAGCAGAGCGAAGGGGTTACATAATAAGGTAACCAAAATAGCGTAGTCCTTTGCAAAATCACATTATAAACACTTTTTGATTCTTTGAATTTCTCTCTAGAATCAATAGAAATGGCGTAAATCGCATTCTCAATATCAAAGGCCGTTATTTTAGAGCCGCCATTTTGGGTCTGCTATTTGAATTTTTTAATTTGCTCATTGGACTCATAATCAGCGACCCCAAGAACACTCCCAACACAACTTTGCTCAATTTGGTTGCGTGATTAAATCAGGGGTACAAAATGGGGTCCCAACCACCAGGGGGGCGTGCCCCCATATTAAACATATTACATTTTATATTGGTCCAGTACTAAAGGCATTAGAAAAGATTTCAAGTCTCTATCTTTAGATAGTAAAAAATAAGAACTTAATGCAAAAATTGACTATACTAATAATAAAAATACGACACTTTATGTTAAACTGAAGTGTGTTTAAGCCTTTCAGTACGTAAAGCTTCATGTCAAGATTATGACGTAAGGTTTTATTTTCCGCTACAATATGGAATTTAATAGAAAATATGTTTTAGTCGTAATTATGTAAAAATATAAACAGTTAATATTTTTTATTTCATTTCGTATTTCAAACAATTCTTTATATACCACAATTAGTAATATAAAGTATATCTTGATCTCCGTTGTCAATGATACCGGAGTTCAAGACGTTCTTGATCTCCGTTGTTGTTGGCAACGTAAATAATTTGATGTTGCATTATAGCCACATGCATGCATGCATGCTGCTTTTTATCTCCTTAGTTACGCGTATGATGACACAGACAAGGCAACTTGCTTCTTTATACAATAAATTCGGATGGATTTTGAAAGGGAGAAATTAGGATTGATATACGAAATAAAATAAAACAACTTATGCAATACGGAGATCAAGCTTCTTTAAATCCTCAAAGATGTTATAACGCCTCGGCTAGCGCCTCGGCGTTAAACATCTTCTTGGATTTAAAATATCGCTTGATCTCCTAATTACATAATATATATTACAAAATGAGTATTTCAGACTTATTCTTTCCTTCATCAAATGTAAACATAGTTAGAATGTCAATGAAAACTTTATTAACCGGGTAATTTGGTGAAATTTGCAAACTCCATACCAAATGTTACATTATTTTGCTTAGTAAAATTATTTTTCTTTGAAAATTATATTAATTATTATATTAATTGTAATACTAAAAATATTGAAGATTTTAAAGATTTTAAATCTTTCTTTGTGGATGCGAGAATGAATATATCATATGTTATATGACAATTCCTAAAATAATAATCAAATAATAATAATAATCCAGTAAATCCGAAATGATCATTTTGTAAAAAGATGAATTTTTTATTTATACATAATTACGACTAAAACGTATTTCCTATTTAATTTTTTTCATATCTCAAAGAAAGTCGTTTTCAATTCAAAACTTTTTAAATGAAATAGAAATTATTATTTTATTGTTCTTAAGTATCATTAACTATTTAAAAATGACGTACAATTCAAGAGATCCCTTAAATTTTCTGAGTAGTTTACAAATATTTATTTAAATGCTGCTACTATACCCAAAAGTGTCTGTAAAAATTCAGGTAGCATGAAATGGCCGAAACTACGCCAGGGGTACTGGTTTCGATGGAATTCTATATACCTGAGTGGTTTAGGTCTTGTACACAACGTTGCCAATGTGTGGAGCCTGCAACGTACTGTACATGATACAAAAAACAACATATACAGGCGGAGGTGACATCGTATTGGCAATTATACAACTAACAGCGACGGCAACGCCAGCGATCTACAGCTGAACTAAAAATTAATTTTGTGAGTATAAGTATGACGTTATCACCTCCAGACAAAAATTTGAATTTAGGCTTCTAACACCATCTATATGCTTATACAGTCGAAAACAGGGCAAAACGTTGTGACCTCCGAAAACGGAGGTCACAACGTTATATATGAGGTGACAAAGTATGCTGGGTATCTACTTTGGAGATATTAAATCACATTTTATCATCATAACAAAAATACAACAAAACGACAGACAGACATGAACATGTATGCAAGTTTGGTTGTAAGCCGTACATGCGCGGCTTATGTTTTAGCATGTTTTTGTTATGTTTTCTTTTATACATCAACGATTAATTACCTCTTCTTATGTACCTTTGTTTGCAGATATAAGACAGATTTATCCACAGAAATTAAGGAAATTACGTTGTTATTTAAAGGTAATAAACTAAAGGTTAATAATAATTAACCAAACTAAATAAAATTCAATAGCCAAATAAACGCGCTATCACGATAACGAACTAGGCCCAGCGTTTATCATTGATAAGAATAAATACTCAAAAGAGAATGTACGGTACCAAATTTTAAATAATAATTTAATTTCTGTTTACAAAACAAGACCAATTTAACATTTACTTAGTATCAGCAATGAACTCAATGGTAGTACTTTGACAGTTCAGTAAATCTCGTAAATAACTGACATGATATCTTAACCTGTATATCCAATGTGAATCATGATAACCCAAAAAAAAAATAGAATGATTTCTTTACTATTAAACAAAGAACCTATGATTAATCTTCCCAAAATATACACACAAAATAATAATGGTTATGAAGAGCTGACCTTCTGTACTCGCTTTCTATAAACTTGCACCTGGTAAATGAGTGAATTCCAGTAGCTGTATCTCCCAACGGATATATCTTCTGCTTCTGAATACCGTGGCAATCAGTAGCTAGTACTGAGCGTAGAGGGTAATCCTCAATGCGTATGCACTGGAGTCTACGTTAAATACTTGATCTTCGTATGATAAAAAAAAAGGTTCAATGTCCATAGATACAGGCAGGTAGGTAGTCAATCAATTCGGTAGTTAACCAGTTCGATGGTCAAACAGTTCGGTGGTTAATTAGTTCGGGGGTTAAATAGTTCCCTACAATCAATTACGATTTATTTGAGAAAAGAAAAAAAAGAATTAAATGATGACGTACCTCGTGGCAATTCCAAAATCCGCCTAAGCGAGCAATTTGATAACCACTAACCAATCAACAATTCCAATAATTATTGTTCCCAAAGTTATCAAATAGTATAAAAAGGATAAATCCTGAAGAATCAGTATCCAAAACCAATTAGATATAAATATTCATTTCTATTTAAATTATCACAGAGGGCCCGGCCCAACTTCCTTCACGGAAATCGGAAAAGTCACAAAACAACCAAAAACAAAAATGCGTCGTTCGCACGGTTGACCTTTCGAAATTTATTAATGCCTACTAACCATATTTTAGAAAATTTTGTTAAAATGAATGTGTTCCAAAATTAATTCATAAAAAAAATCCAATGGAAGAAATCGAAAACTCAAATTTGAACGTTACAAACCACGAAATTCGAACGTTCTAAGATACTAATGACAAATTGTGATAAAACTGATTGTTCTGACAAAAACAATTTATTTAGTAGCATAGGCACTATTATATCGACCACGACCTTCTAGATTTCAGTAGACGAAGTAAGAAACCTCGTCTCATGAAATCTAGAAGGTCGTGATATCGACATAATTATTTTAACTTCACTTTATGCTTTTAATGACAGATAAAGTATTTGTGACAGATATGTTTGTTTGCTTGCTTGTTATTGGTTGTAATTTACCTAGCCATGGTTGCATTATATCTTTGTTGTGCTACCCAGATTGTTTACGTCTGTACATGTTATATAATCTGTACAGTCCGTTTTCTCTCCACAGCATCATTAAACTTGAATGATTACAGATCTTAACATCTAACAATAAGATTAACCACACAGCAGGTTCTATTTGGTATTACCAAGAAAAGCTTCTGTTAAGACATTCCTTAAGATTAGAGTAGTGGGGCGTACCTTAGGGTGCAAGACTAGTAGTCGTCATTAGTAATTCACCAGTTCAGTTTTAAGATGTAAATTATTGTAAAAATAAGATGTAAAAAGTACTCATTTGAACTCGTCAGCAGCAGTTGTCGCTTAACAAGCAAATTTTTGCTTATTTTTGTTGCTTAATGTTAGTATGTGTTATTAATTGTAATAAATGTATTAGTATACCTATATAATACCTGGTCCTTCGAATTTATTTATCTACGATTCAAATACTGAATCACCATCTTCTTTACTGTATCTGTAACTTTACTGAAAATATTAATATAACGGTTGTTTGATGAACAACAGTTCTTTTAACAAGTGCAATATTATTCATTCTAGAAATACTAAGCGTAGTGGTGCAGGTATTTCCAAAGAAATAGCAATACTATTTTTGGTATTGCTCAGTAATACCATTTCACTCAATTCTAACTATATTTAGTTCTGTATTTTATGTGATATTTTTTACGAAATTGAAAATCGTTTCACGAGAAAGTTATTGCATTCTTTTACAGACTGCATCTGTTAAACGTTTTCTGAATAAAAGTCATATTGAAATCGTCATAGGTCATAGCTTCGAGTGTATGCGTTTGATGCATTTTCTGACACTGTAAATTGTATTTTGTAAGTATGTAATTCTATAGCCTTACTAAAGCCATAATAAAGTGAAATGGGATGTGTAAAATGGTTTATTTTCTATACAAGAATTAACGATTATAACATGCGGTGAATTCATAGATGTGCAATTCCTTAAGAAATACTATTTTAGCAATTCCTGCTTCCATACATCCGTACAAAGGTGAGTTATTTTTAAAATCGTCTATAGGAGTATGACCAAAAATGGGATAAGAATAGAATGATATAGGAAAAGTGATTAACAGCCGTCTACATGTGTTTAGCACTTATTAGTGCGTAATTCAAGAAGATGTACAACACAAGGTTTCACAGATAGCAACCAACCACAACAAACATCACTACATTTCCTGCGTCAGTGATTAGGCGAGTTGTTATTTTTATTACCTATTGTAATAAAATGGATTGTGCGGAAAACTGATGTTTTTTTTTTACACGAAATTCTTTAAACTTACACATAGACAACTTATTCTGGTATACTTTGTTTTTGGTTTAGTTACTGTGAGTGTAGTTACTTAATGGACCTAGTCATAAGAATCTGTAATTATTAATGTGTAAATTAGTTGATCATATTACTACGAACACACTTCAGTTTCACCATACTAAAGGTGTTTAGGTAAATTGAACCAGGTCATTATTCCTGCCTTTCCGTTTAAAGTCAATAACAATGACAGAAATAGTAACCTAATCAACCCCGTTCAATTTTCCTTTGATTTCTCTGTTCGTAAAAATCAACATTAAATTTTCTATATTCTTAGTCTGAAACAGACGATACAACCACAATGAAACACCCGTCATAAATACAAAGTTTACTTCTTTAGACAATATACATGCAATTTACAATTTTATCAGAATTAATTCTTCTTACATTTATAACCAGTGTCTTAATTAACTTACTAATATTAAAATTTTACTGTAATCTGAGTTTATTTTAAATTATGTTTCTTGAAGATCATTTTAAATGTGGCATCATTTGCAAATTATCATTTGAAATAATAAGACGTTTCTACTGCAAAGTTCCTAACAAATTTTTCATTCTGCTCTAAAAAAATTATTTTTATAAAATTTCAATTCTTGCACACTTTCCTTAATATCATTCAATGCTCTATGCTGGAAAGCTTTTGCTGGCACCTTCTGATACAATTGGGGTCGCCACATGCGGCATAGTTCTTTAATACTTGATACATCAATTATTCTATAATGCAGATAATTATTTACTCGGGGCATGTGTTTCCTTAAAAATAATCTGTCCATATAGACAGAATTACCAGCAAGAGGGCTACTGTTTCGAACAACATGTGTTGAGATAAAGTTTAACAATTCTTCTTCAGCTTCTTCAAGTGATAAAGTCGAATTTCTTGATGCTTCTATAAGACCTGACTACAAAACATAAATCTAACAATGACATACAATATACCTAGATTGTATAACGTGTTACCGTTTTGTGTTGCTTCATACACCATTCGCTCATATTATTTAATATAATGTCTGGTAGATGGAGAACAAGACTTGGACCTTCAGCTATTATATCTAAGTCGCTATCAGTTACTAGGCATGCAACTTCCATTATACTATCATTGTCAACATCTAAGCCCGACATCTAAAAGATTATATTCTAATAAAGATTGTTGATGTATAGTAATGATACTTACTTCCATATCTATCCAAACAACTTTACCAGAATGTAAAAAATGTGGTTTTGACATATTTGAAGACAATTTAAATCCAGGGGAACAGTTACCTAAAATTTACTAATAAAGCTAATCAATAATAATGCATGTTTTATACAAACCTAGCTTTCCGAAAGTGGCAGCGAGTTTAACACAATATTTAAACATGTTATACTCGCTTATCTAAATTAAAATCTAATACAAAAAGGCTAATCGATAACCTAAGGATAAAATATTTTTAAAATTCTAAAACCTAACCTCAAAGTAACATGTGCGATGTAAACAACACTTGCAAAAATTGTAAAATAATAAAACCACTAAATTTTAAATGCAGATAACAACTTTGCGGGCTTATTAACTTGATAGAAGACCCTATTTTTACTGATTCAATAACAATCAATAATTCATGCAAATAAGGGATTCGAAGTGAGCAAAAACCAATAAAAAATTAACTTTTATTTTTCTGCCTATTATTTGCTATAATTGTTGTTTGTGCTTTGTGCCTGATACAAAATATACCGAGGCCGGCAAAAGCTATGCACCATAATTCCGCGATTTTTTAAAAACCTGTTTCTTGATAATAGTCTCTGCTTCGTCTAAAACATCAGCAGCCGTACTTATAGAGATTTACACGCGTGTAACATATTAATAAACATTGTGTTACACGCGGTAATTTCTCTATAAGTACTGCTGCAGAAGTTTTAAAAAATTGAACCCACAATTTTGAAATACGAGGCAAGGCCAAAAAACTAAAATTGCCAAAAGTGTAAACTGCCCTTAAATAGTGTGAAAAATTCTGTTAAGAAAACTTATTACCAGTAATGATATCTTATTCAGAAATTACAATTATCATAGCCAAAAAAAATCATAAAATAAATAAAGATTAGTAAAAGTTTCACAGTTTTATTAAAATACAACCTGACAATATTGTTTCGACAGCTATGCTGTCATTATCAAAGGTAATATAATTATAAACAAACACGTCGCTAAGGTAGATACAAAAATAGGTAACTATAAATAAAATAATAATAATAATCAGAATTAAATATCTAATACTTCCAGTAACGGAGAATTACTGAGCTCAAGTTGTTCATTCATTAAAGGTACCCTGAGTTTGTGTTTGTATATCTCAAAGGCTTCTAAAATGTCTAATTTGCGTTTGTTATTACAAAAATGTAGGAATTTAATATTATTTTGAGGAGTCATTGTGTGATTTTGTTCTAAAAGGTGTTTGGCGTAATTCGATTTTTCAGGATTGTTATTTTTGTAATGACGTACGTGTTCTTTATATCTTATGTCAAAATTTCGAAGTGTTTGTCCAATATACACCGAACTACAAAAAGAACAATTTAAACGGTAAATGCCCGATTTCATGATATGATGTGTGAAATAAAGTGTACCTTTAATGAATGAACAACTTGAGCTCAGTAATTCTCCGTTACTGGAAGTATTAGATATTTAATTTTGATTATTATTATTATTTTATCTAGTTACCTATTTTTGTATCTACCTTAGCGACGTGTTTGTTTATAATTATATTACCTTTGATAATGACAGCATAGCTGTCGAAACAATATTGTCAGGTTGTATTTTAATAAAACTGTGAAACTTTTACTAATCTTTATTTATTTCATGATTATGGAGTTCCACAAAGTAAGGCTGGAAACAATAAACAAAAAAAAATCTTTTGTATTTTCAATTTTTTTTTAATTTAACTGCTGCGTAATATTTGAGCTCTAACAAATGTACCACCAGCAGACTCTAAAATTAATGCACTTCATTATTTTTTCCTAAACCGTTTTCTGTACATTTTGGTCCACACGATTTGTAATTTTTAAAATGCTTTGTAATTATTGGTGTTTTTATTCACAAATATTCTTTGGATTTGAGCAGATGATTTTAGCTTAAAATATCATTGTAAATAAGTTTTCTTAATAACATTTTTCACTATTTTAAGATCTAAGGGCAGTTTACCAAAATCTCGCGATTGAAAACCCGATTCTCTAACATTTTTAATTTTTTAGAAGCAGACTGTTATCAAAAATAAAATCTGTTAGAAATCAAAATTAAAGGTTTCTCATATGAAGTATACTTTTTGCCGCTCACGGTATAAACAAATCATAAAAAGTATTGGGACACGCCAATAAATATAGATGGCGTTGTACAGCAACAAAATTAAACAAAATGACGTCGATATGCGGTAGGTGATCGTGTATGCAACCAATAAGATAACCATCTAGTTTGACAATATTAATCCTACCGCATAACTGGATTTAATAAAGTTCCGCTAGAATACAGGTCAATCTTTGGCGCGTCTCAATAAAATATGTTCAATACTGAAACACAAAGGACGAACCTAAAGATAGGATATAGTACTTTGGATCACAAGGCTAGAAACTTTAGATTTGCGTATGAGTGTGTTGCAGGCATAGGCGGTTAGCTGAGACCTGGAACTAACGAGTATTTTGCAGAAATTGCTTAGATAAAATTAATTAGGACGCGCCAATAAATATAGATGGCGTTCTACAGCAACAAGATTTAGAGTCACTGCATCTAGTTACCTAGGCCACCTGGCCGACCAGAGTAACGCAAACCGCCGCCATATTGGGGCAAATGAAACACGAAATTTTTCATTATTTGTTCTGTATTGAATTTAATCAAATCCACATTTACTTTAAAAGGTTTTTCTTATTCTGCAAGATCAAACCTCTAATATGTCAAACATGTAAAACGTGGTTTTAATTTGTCTATCATTAAAAATCATCCTTTTCTGCCCCAATATGGCGGCGGTTTGCGGTACTCTGATCGACCAGCTGGCCTAAGTGACTAGATGCAACTAACAAGATTCTAACAAGACTCTAACAAGATTAGACAAAATGACGTCGATATGCGGTAGGTGTTCGTGCATGCAACCGATGAGATGCATGCTTTAGTTGTAACATAATCATGAAACCATCCGATATGACATTTATCTTACCGCATAATTAAATGTAATAAAATTCCGCCAGAATGCAGGTCATCTTTAGTGCGTTCCAATAGTTTTCGATTTATACGCACTAATATTGCACCGACACAGAGCAAAGTTCTAAAATAGTGCGCGTAAGCACGAACGCATCAAGTATATAAAAGTGAACTATAACTCGAACACGTGTCCGTATGTCAACAAACAAAAACCTAAACTCTATTGCTCTTATATATACCACGAAAGTTTTAATTTTCAGCGAACACTCGGCACTGATTGTGAACCGAAAAGCATAAATCGACCCTAATAGCACACATTGCCCGATGGACGTTCTTTTTAGGTCCATTGTAGGTACTGTAGGTCCGAGGATGTAAAATGGACGTCTGCTGGACACTCGCACGAGGACGTTTTTCAGAGGTACAACAAAAGACGTCCAGCGGAGGTTTGTTTTGGGTCCATAGTAGAACCTTAAATTCCAGGACATAATAAGGACGTCTGGTGGACGTTCACACGCGGACGTTTTTCAGAAGTACAACAACAGACATCCAGTGGACGTTCGTTTTGGGCCCATAGTAGGTCCTTGAATCCCAGTACATGATACGGACGTCTCGCGGACGTTCACTTGAGGACGTTTTTAGAAGTACAGCATAAGATGTCCAGCGGACGTTTGTTTTGGGTCCATAGTTAAGCCCTTAATGCCAGGACAAGATACGGACATTTGGCGGACGTTCACACGCAGACGTTTTTCAGAAGTACAACAAGAGACGTCCAACGGACGTTTGTTTTGGGCCCATAACAGGCCCTTGAGTCCCAGGACATGGTACAGACGTCTGGCGGACGTGCACATGAGAACGTTTTTCAGAAGTACAGCATAAGACGTCCAGCGAACGATTGGTTTGGGTCCATAAAAGGACGTTCATAGGGGAACGTTTTACAGAAGTACAACAAAACATATTCGGCAGACGTTCGATTTGGGTCCATAATACGTTCTAATAGAAATTATAAAATGATTACAAACAAACAATTTGTAGATTAAGATTAACAATTATTCTAGAAATCTATTTGAACAAAAGATGTCCACTGGACGTTCAGTTTACATCATGGTAGGCCCGTGACTTCAAAGTCATAAAAAGGCCGGTCTGAACTTCAGATAAGGATCTTTTTTTAAGAATAGTCTGTTACATGTACATATAATTTTGAGAGCTTAACTAGGACCTCTATGAATACACATTTTTCTTATTGTTATTAAATACTACATTATGTAGTTCTCTAAACAAAGAATTAAAACTATTATGGAATATCCGAAAATTGCTTCTCCCGTGTTTTAAATTAATTATATTTTCTGTACTTTATGGAATACTCTTTAATATACTAAAGTATATTAATATAATAATAATAATAATCGCCCCCCTCCCTCCCGCACAAGCTTATAGCTTCTGGGGCCTGGTTTCCTGGTTATGGGTTGTAGCAATTATTATTATATTATTATATATTTCATACGTTCATACCATCATAAACTCATTAAAAATATTTTCTTTTTAATTAATACAGCTATTTAAATTTCTCCGCTAATATAAAAATTAGACAGCATGTGTGTGACGTCAGTATGCACGGGTCCTAAAAGACGTACTACGCAAACTCAGTGCCAACAGTAAATCCCCTTAAAGCCATTATAAGCCGCCATTCGGTTTTCGGTTGTTCGGTATTGGTTCTCATAGTTTTTGTCATGCTGTTTCTATTTGAACCAATTATTTATATATGCTTTTTTAACATCTATTTAATCAGTCTTTTACGTTATGTGTTTTTAGTAAATAGTGTGAAGTGCAAGGGTGGTTATTAATATTTTATCACATTCCTTTCATTCGTTTATTATTATTATTGTGCAGTAATAACGGTAATAAATAGTTGAATGAGTAACTCACCAGCAAAATATTCATGGTAACCTGCAGTATTATAGTATTTGAGATTGTTAAGTAATAAGGATTTATTATTATTTTCAGAATATCTAAAGATAATTATATGAAGGTTGAACATGACTGAAATAATAATCTCTTCACTTGAAAAATGAAATATAAGGTATATAAAAAACACAACATAATGAAGAAATCAGAAAATATATTGGAAAACTTGAATTTACCTTTACTAGTTATGTGAAAATAATGAACTTCTACTGGAAGTTGAACAGTTTTTGGGAGATCCCTTAAATATGCAAGAATCTGTAAGTAATACTTTTTAGAATATCACTGTACCGTGCACTGTACAAAGTCAATAGAAAAACTCTTTGGATAGCATTTATGGCAACCAGCAGTTTTTTTGAAAATCTATGTATATGTTACCTGAAAAAAAAATTAAAAAGTGGAAATCTTTTCAGAAATCGTTCATTGGTGTAAAAACAAGTGTTTTATGCTTATTTTGCCGTATATGTCGTATGATACTGAATTTGCCTTCGAGGATTAATTCTTTTTGTAAATTTTACTTTCTGCAACGTTGCAGAAATCTTACTCAAAAAATCAATGCACAATGATATTATTAGTGAAAGTTTGATGTGTAGGTAGGGTGTCTTTATTTTTTTATGTTCGCAATATCATGTCATAACATCCTGCACATACAGACCTTTTAGTTCTTCTATAATTCTTTCTTCTTTTTAGAACAAATTTATTTAACACTACTGAGTGTCTGATTTTAGATTTGTTAGACTGATCTGCTTTCCAAAGTTGGAGGAGACAATGTGAACGAATTTGTAAAAACAGCTTGGAAAAGATTGCTGACAAATCATGATAAAACATGAAATATTTCTGAATAGGCTTCAAACATAAGAACTTTTCTGCTGTTTTTATGGCCACGCTAATTAAGGGTAAGTAACATTTTAATGTATCATGATAAGAGGGAAGCGTAGCCTTGCCAAATGTATAGTTGATGTTCAATTTTGTGCAGTCGCACGTATAAAATCTTGAAGAGCGACCATCACATCATAATTTTATAGACACAGCTGCACAGGATATCGTAGATAACTGCCCTTTAGCAAGGTCTGCCTCGCTCTGTTTATGATCAAAGATGATAATAAATGTACAGAATAGATGCTAAGCAGTTGTTAACATAGGGAATATGCATATTATTGATTTCTAAAAGATTTAAATTTTTAAAATTTTCAGTTTTCTCAGAAATCCAAGGTAGAGGTAAGAATGTTACTTCCCTATCTCAATTTTCTATTCACTTGTGCTCCTTTCAATTTAACTAAATATAGTATGAAAATTTAAAGTTCTGGACGGACTGGAAATTGGCACCTGCCGATAGAGGATTAATTTCCCGATGATTCAACAGTTTTCTCTTTGTGGTCGTTCAAAGATCGTAAAGTAGGAATTCAAAAACAAAATAATATACAGGGTAACTTGTTAACATTAAAGTGCAAGTCTCTGTGATATAACAGTAGCACACTGCTCTATCTTTTTTATTATCGTAATCTAGCATGAAAAAATAAAAGTATTTGCTAATTTAATGGATTTCATATTTTTAATAATAACAAAGTTGCCAAAAAGAGCTACGGATCTAAGATTTATGTTTTTCAAATAAAACATCTGAGTTTTATATTGTATTTTAAATAAATCCATGTATGACCCGATGCCAGCAGAGGTTACTATGTACTGTTTTGGATATTCTGTTAGCATCACGGATGCAACCCGTGTAATCGGCTGCTAAGCAACCAGTTAATATATACTTGCCGTCTGCTAACAGAACATCCAAAAGTGTACAAACCGTCACTGGTTTAGGCATATGGCATTTTTCAATCTTGAATGCTGGTATTGCATTGATAAAAGCTATGTCCACAATATATTAATTATATTTGCATTTATTTTTAGGTGCTGCTTTAAAACCGTTGCTGAAAAGTTGCACCGAAAAGAAAATAGAAGACACTTTCAAAAGATACTTGAAAAGAACCTCTGAAGTGGCTAAAAGTGAAGATAGAAGAACTTGGATTTTTTAAATTTTGATAATGATTCCAAACAGTTGAATTTACTTTTTATTTTACGTTTTTACGCTGTATGTTTACATCATATAATCTATGTAATAATTATATTGTAGAAAAAGGATTTATATTTGTTAAAAAATTGATTTTTACCAATAATTAGCTTGCCATTAATTAGATTCCTATATAATTCGAAACAACCTGAAAGTTTTGCAACTTTGAGAGTTTGTAGATTTTGGTGTTCTAAATGAAATTACAAAACTTGATTTTTCCAACGAAAGCCGTCCTTAAATCCCTTTAACAGTTTTATAATTTTTTATTATTATCAAGTACATATTGTAACATAGATAAGTTTATATTGTGCTAAAAAATAGGATGTATACTGATAAAAAACGTAGTTAGATAAATCGAAAAATTATTCAATTTTTAAAATATTTATTACCTAAACCTAAGATGTATATACTAAAATCCAAAATTTGTTTGTCAGTATGTTTGTCCCTTCATAAAGTCGCCCCATGTAGGTCTCACTCCCCAAACCACATATGGCTTAAGGCATGAACCAGAGTGGTGCAAGAGATCAGTCTGGAAGGAATGGTAAGTAAACTAGAATTAAAATGGTAATTTCTAATTCCAGTTTATTTTCTAAAGAATTTATTTTTGATACCAATCAACCTGTAATTATTTATTAAATAAAGTGAAATAACTATTAATAGTTGGACTGGAAGAACTTGGGACTGAAGTCCCAAGTTAAAAGTTCGTTCTTGAAAGAGAAACCTTATATAGGAATCGAAATTACTTTTGTGTACAGGATATGACGTTTAAAAATAACTTTCTTTTATTTCCTCTTGTGTGGTTTGTTTATTTTAGATCCGTGCACTGGAGGACTGTAAAACATCTTTGGGATATTCGTCAAGTCGGCGGCAAATATCTATGTGGTGTAGGGCATTGAGTCGAGGATTCATTAGGTCCCCTTTGGACTTGACACTCAACACTCTTAAAATATCCAGCAAATCCTCGGCTGACGTATGCAGAACGTCTCTCTGAGACGTTTTAAGAACATCCAAGTTTATGACGATTTAACTTCTCATGGACATCCATAGAACGTCCGACCCATTATAATCAAAAGTCTATTACGTCTGTTGGACGTATAATGGAGGATTTTAAAACGTCCGCCCGGGACATTTTAAAAGCGTCGCAAGTTCGTGACATTTGGACTTCCAGTGGACGTCCATGTAACGTCCCACGTTGTATAAATCGAACGTCTATTACCACCCTTGGACGTTTTTAAAAGGTTCGTCAATTTCTTGGAAGACGTACGCAAAACGTCCGTCTGGAAAGTTTTAATAATGTCCAACTTTGTGACATTTGGACTTCCCATGGACGTTCATATAACGTCTCACGGACTATAACCGATCGTCCGTTGGACGTTCATTAAGTCCTCCGAGGACATACAAAGACGTACGCAAAACGTCCGCCCGGGACATTTTAAGAACGTCGCAAGTTCATGACATTTGGACTTCCCGTGGACGTCCATATAACGTCCCACGTAGTATAAATCGAACGTTTATTACGTCCCTTGGACATAATATGGACGTTTTTAAAACGTTCGTCAAGTTCTTGGAAGACGTACGCAAAACGTCCGTCTGGAACGTTTTAATAATGTCCAACTTTGTGACATTTGGGCTTCCCATGGACGTTCATATAACGTCCCACGGACTATAACCGATCGTCCGTTGGACGTTCATTAAGTCCGCCGAGGACATTGCTCAAACGTCCATCGGACGTCGGTGTGCTATTAGGGGAACGGTTACACATCAATTTTAGTCCGTGCAGCATCGATGCATATAAATCAAAAACGGTATTACACTATTTCAGAACTTGCTCAGTGCCAAGGTAATATTAATACATATAAATCTTTCTCCTTTCTGGGAATTCTGGCTCAACAAAAATTTTGTACTGGCTATACAGTGTGGAAACAACCTACTTGCTAGGATTGTGAGGAGAAACACATTAAATAAACTTTGTTAAAAAATAATGTTTTATTTATTTCTTAATTGTTTAATAAATATATAAAGTTTGTCTATATTACAATTGACTTTATTAAATTCTAAATTGAAATTTCCAACTGAAACAAAATGGCGCCAATGACCAGACTTGTACTACATAGACAATGTAGGTAGGGTCGACACAATTTAAGAACTACGACCATAGATGTCACATTACAGATACCATCAATGCTTATAATAGTTATAATTATCCAAATATGTATCTACTGTTTAGTTTGTTAAAGAAGATATTTGATCTTATAGTGAGGTAGGTCGTGGGGGTTGTCGCGACTAGGGATGTAGTTAAGGGTAGAGACAGAAATTAAACACAGGTCACAATTTAACATATACTACATAAGTTGTATTACAAACTACAGAGTATGAGGACGGACGAGTCCTCCTAAGAACTAACATTAAACGTTAGAGTAGTCGAAACGACCCCAGCAACTGTATACTACAACTAAACTTTAGGAGACCAGGTAAGCGGTGTCCCAGGACATTAGCTTCTAGGCTCCAATATTGTTATTGTTTGCTTGAACTAGGTATGTTAAAATAATCATTTATTATTCTTGTGAGTGTTAAAATTTTTACTGCTATTTAAGTTTTTGTTTTTTTACATAGAAAAAATGGATTTGCTAATACAACAATTAAACAAATCTCCCGTTAGCCAGAAGCCAATCAAGAAGTTATGTGATTACAAAATAAAAGAAATTGCAGAGATACTAAAATTCAAAAGAGTCGTTTGCCGTGATAAACGTCAAAGTGTGATTGTTGTTGCCGAAAAGCATGTTACATTTCTACCAAAGCGAATCAACGACAAGTTAACAGATCAAAGGGTTACCGAGCTTAACCAGCAGATTGAAGCTAAAACGATTTCTCTAGGTTTGATGTACTTGGGGAAAACAAACTGTTATGATGATTGCCTGTTTGTGGAATTAAATAAGGTACGAGTAAACATCAAGTTTATACAATAAACCCCTTTTTAATGTTCTATTGTTGTCGTTGTTGTTACAGCCCCTGGAACCACAAATAGAAAACAGAGGTCAGTCCTGAAGTCCTCAAGCTATCATCAGCATTCTATCAACATTTTTTATTATAAATTAAATGTAGCCTTAACAATATATTAATAAAAATATTTTTTTTTTAATTCCTATATGGCTTTATTATTTCTTCTAGAAAAGGTAGTGGTGGAAAGAGTACAGTGTGTATGTATGTGTGCGCTGGAGAGAGAAAGGTAGCAGCAGAACTTGTAGCGGGAAAATCAAATCTGGGGGAAATCTAAGATGGCTCCTTCAAGAATGACAAATTCAAAAAAACGACAGATGCAAAAATGACAGATTAAAATTGACAGACGTATAAATGACAGAAGCAAAATGACAGATGCAAAAATGACATATGCAAAAATGACAAATTTAAAATTGACAGATTCAAATTTAGCGCGCGCACGCAAGATGCTGTGATATAAAATGGTTGCCTCTCTGTAGTAGTAGTAATACAGATTTCTTCTTCTTCATGACACGCCCCCTAGTAGTAGTACACAGTCCATCGATAATACAGATTTCTTCATGACGCCCTCTCTTAGCAATACACACTAATTGTTGCATTACGCCCTCTATTGGTAGCACTCAGATTGCCGGTAATACAGATTCCAGTAATGGCGGCGGCGGGCGTGGTAGCATGGCGCCAGGGCGTGGTAGAATGGAACCAGACGTTCCAAAATGGCTGCCTTCATCCAATCAGAAGCAAGGGAGGAGCTACAGGAGTGGGGGTTAACCAATCAGAGAGAAGTAGGCGGGGAAAT
The DNA here is from genome assembly GCA_929113105.1 of Agrypnus murinus. NCBI lineage: Eukaryota > Metazoa > Arthropoda > Insecta > Coleoptera > Elateridae > Agrypnus > Agrypnus murinus. Next base: position 228,873,855 of record OV816024.1, on the reverse strand, counting down.
CCAAGATGGCGGCGACCAATCAGAAGCAAGGGGAGGAGCTACAGGAGTGGGGGTAGCCAATCACAGGCGAGGGGAGGAGCCATGCCATTGGCATGCCACATGGCATGTCAATTTCTGTCTGGCTCAAGTGCCCTAATACCTACTTAGGTTATAAGATAACTTAAAAGACAACTTACTATTATGTTGAACTTCGAATGTCACGAAAACGCAAAACTCACAATATCAAAAAATGTTTTATATTTTAATATAGTGCATCGCCTCTATAAACTTAAGCGGCAGAAATACGATAAACCCTTGGATAAATCACAATTAGTAAACAAACCACTTTAGTTTAGACATGAAAGATGCAAGTTCTCTGTATTACCAACAAGTATGAAAACACTACATTAACGGCGGTCACTTTAAAAACCTTCTTAGTTCAATCAAATACTTTTTTGCCCGATCGGGCGTTTTGGTTCATTTACAAGCTCTGCTCTCAGGGCGGTAAGTTCAACTTACCGCCCAAGGTTTGGTAGTAAAGTACCTCGTCATTTAAGTCGAAAAACACTCACTATCATTCTAAAATTCGTCCGGATTGAGACAAAAATTGTTTTTGTTTATTCAACTCCATAACAACCAGGCACATTAACCGACTGAAAATTCACATTTTCAGTGTGATGCGTTTAATCTACATGTTTACTCTATATATTTAAAATTCACTCATAGAGCCGATCGGGCAAAAAATAGTGTAAGCATTACGAGCGTTAGGTACGCTTTACCAGTCTCGGCTAATATGGAGACCTCCGCTACGCGTCGGTCAATTCGGTAACGGAAGGAACCGTATACTATAGTAAAATATAAATTAGAGCGTCTTCTTTGGTAGTTAGTAGATGCGGGATTATAGAATATGCCTATTAAGCGCTATAACAATTAATTTAGTTTAGGTAATCAGTGCGATACAACAACAGTTAATTTTATAAGGGATAAATCAAGTTCCAAATCGGATTCAGATGTTCTATTTAGCGCCAAACCTGCTAACCTCAGTCAACAAAGTTCCTACTTGCTGTGTACTGTTAAACTTGCAAATAATAGCACTAAAGTTACGGTGTAACAAAGCAAACCACTTGAGCGGCTTGTAAACAGTTTGAAAGTTAATAGTTGCAGTTTACCATTACCTAAGAGTTGAAAGTTTTGCCATAATATTAACTCAAACCAGCTCTGTATCTTATTAAAGAAAAAATTGTTTTGTACGTTTACTGTCTGCTAGTATTACATAGCGTCGATGTTTTAATTAAACCATCATATTAGATTTTATTCACAGCATTAATCCACAGTTATATTCGTTTAATATCTCTAATGGAAAAACTACCCTGAAAGTATAATACTGTTTCGTGCTAGACAGCATCGGCTCAGGCGTCATTTAACTGCAGACATGTGTAAACGGTATCTCAATCCCCTTAACCTTGATGTTATGAATGTACGATGCTTAGACTAGCAGAGAACCATTCAGATCCATATTGCTTGTTCGAATACCAATATGTAGTATACCTTTTATGTAAACAGCTAACATCTTGAAAAGAAATTGGATATAAAGGGAAATATTCCACTTAGTATCGTTCTTTAGATATACAGAAAGATGCAGATTTTTAAATCTATGATACAAAGATTTGTTAAATATGATTTAAATATATTGATTTAAATGTCGCATCATGTTAACTACGTAAATGCCAGGAATGACATAAATTGTAAAGTCACTGTTTTAGAAACATTGCTGCATAACAAAATCTATAGTAGCATTTAGTTCTTTTTTTTATAATGTATGTGCTACCGAAGACAAATAAGATTTATATAAAATTGATGAAAAATTAGTTTTGAGAAACAAATCTAAATAGACTGTGCTTAAATAATAAATATTAGAAGTAATAATATTTGGCAAATACCATTTATATATAACCTCAATGCTTTCCGTGATAAAATGCTGCGGGCGCATCAAAACCCAGACATTAACCATAGCTAGTTTAGTTTACACTATTGTAATGAACGGGAGAAACCCCTGTATTGTCGGTGAAAATTGGAGATTAGCGGCGGAATGTATGTCGCATCGACAGTTGCTCGAATGTTCGACGAAGATTCTAGCGCGTTCCAGCAATCTTATATAGGATATATAAATGCCATTCTTTATCACAATACTGTGATACACTAAGCGTGTCTTACAGTTTTAACATATCTTACATAACGCTGCAGCCGATTTCTAACTACACGATGTCAATTGTTAACTTCCATTATTATCCTTAAGACACTACATTTCTGCACTATAAGTAATTGTTGGTCTGATAATTGTTGTATATTGTAAACGGGCTTGCTTGACCCGGAAGCTTGATTTTGTAAAGATTTCTGCCCGGGCACCAAATTGCTTACGAAGTGGCGCTGGGTAGTTTTCGGTATCGTCGGTAACTTTCGGGCAGCAGTTATTTTAACGTGGTAAACTCTACGAATCCGGCTAACTACTAGTGGAGAAAAGGTACTTCTGGGAACTGTTGGAGCCACTGAGGCCGGCCCTGTCTGGTTCAGCTTCCCTGTCCCTAAAGTTTCCACAAAGTAAGATGTTGTTAATACCAGTAAATAAAGCACACAATCTGTAAACCTAATAGTGTTTATCGTTACTACAGCTCCAACACTCCAGCAAGCGTCAATCTCTAAACTTAAAAGCGTACGGTTATCTACAGTAGCTACAGCAAGCGAGTGCAAGACGGTGTGTGTTAATAAGTAAGTATGCAAGCGGTATCGGAGTACGGGTTCGAAAAACAGGGTGTCAGGTAATGGCGGACGGACTGGAAAAAGGAGGGTCGGAAAGAAACCCCCTGGCTACGCATAGCGAGGTCTCGAAAAAGGGCAAGGAATAAAAGGAAGAGAGCCTCAGGCTACGCACAGCGAGGTCTCGGAAATGGGTAAGGAATAAAAGGAAGAGATTTATTATTTTGACGTAGATGTTATAAGTGCTACTTGTTTACCCAAAATTCATATTCGATCCTGGTTGGATTCGGATCGGATATACTCCAAGATATACCTAAGTGTCCGATTATCCGAAAGTTATTTGACTATACAAAAGTTATCCAATTATCCGGAAATTATCCAATTATCCGAAAGTTATTCGGTTTTCTGAAAGTTATCCGATTATGCGAAAATTACCCGATTATCCGAGAAGTATCACTCGAAAAGATATTTGAAAATATTCTTCGTGTTTGAATACCTGGAAGTCGAATTTTTATTTATATATGATATTGCATTTATCTAGATTTTCGCCAATGCATCTTTAAAAATTCCGACGTAAAACTTCGTGTATCGGATAAAAAATGGATATAGGATATTGCATAAAAGTTGGATTCGGATAATTCGGTTAGATTTCGGATACCGATTCGGATCAAATACTGCTTCGTCAGATTGGATTCGAATGATTTCTTTTCTCGTCGCACCTCTAGTAGATGCAGTGCTTCGAGTACTTTTTACTCTTTTTACTGCGTCAAGATCCTGTTTGAAATCTGTAAACAGGTTATGCAGAATTATCTTGTGTCTCACACATTTTTCGATAGCTGTTTCAATATAGTAGGTATAGCATTAATTGTGCGATATTGCTTTCTCAAGCTATGTTGGTATTCCACTAGTTGGATTTCTGTATGTTTTCAAATACGGTTTCACTACATGTTCTTTATTACTTTGTATACTACATTTAATAGGGTTATACCCCGATAGTTTGCACATATGTATAATGTATATTCCTCCCCTTTTGTGACCTAAAATAATTGTTCTTAAACTCCGTTCTTTTGGCATATATTCTTCTTCTCAAATCTTTCTACACAGTTCATATACTTTTTTTCACTTCCTCGCTACCGTGTTTTATTATTTCATTTATAATTCTGTCTGTGTCGACCGATTTATTGTTTCTCAGGTTGTTGATAAATCCTCGGGATGCACCGTTTCTTGTACCTTCATATAATTTTACCTCTTTCCCATTCTATCCTATCCTATCCAGGTAATATTGCTTCCAAATTTTTTTGACATCACTGTTCGCTATTCTTAATTTGCTAATATTCTAGTTGAATTCGGCAAATGCATCAAATTAATCTGATTGCTCGAGTAACTAGAGAGACGATTGTCTTAATAATGGTTGCTATAGTTACTCCAGCAATCAGATTAGTTGAATGTAATTGTCGAACTCAATTGTTATTGCTATATTTTCAATTAATTGTTTGCTATTGCCAGGTTACACGGTTTGTTACCATTATCTTTTATTTTTCTGTGATCGGTATGCTTTCCTGATAGTTCGCTGTCAAAATATAGCTTGCCTATTTGTACACGTAAGTCCTCCAATAAGATTTGAATATCATGTTCAGGTATCTTTGTATCATTTCATTTCTCATTCCTCTGCAACTTCTGTTGGTACATATAGAGTATTGGTAAAACTTCGCTTTGGGTTTGAATTTCCATGTGTGAGCAAAGAAAAAATAGCGAATAAAAATATATTTGAGAAAGATAGATATCATCGCATACTTGACAAGTGTTACATGTCAGAATGACAAACGCCAATTACCGTATTTACTCGTAAATAAGACCTCCCTCGTTTATAAGACTATAAATATTTTGGAGCGAATTTAAAGAAACAGCTGTTGTATGCCAATTTTGGACCCCTAAAAATATAAGCTATATAAGATGTTGAACATTTTTCATGTGTCCTCATTTACGCTCGTGAACAAAGATTTTCTAGTCCGCCTTCTACAAAACTTGCCAGTATGACCGAAAAACCTACATTTGTATTTTTACAAACTTTCGCTTATGTCCTTGAATAATAAAATAAATTCGTGAAAATTTTAAGAGGGAAATAATTCTTGGACAATTTCTTTTCTATTGACAGAATTTAACCTACATTTTTATTTACAAACCTTCATTCTTTATCTTCGAATAATAAAATAAATTCGTGGAAATTCGAAAAGGGTGAAATAATTCTTGAAACAATTTCTTTTTCTATTCAAAGAATTCAACCTGCATTTCTAGTCACAAACCTTCATTCTTTATCAGCGAATAATAAAATAAATTCGTGGAAATTTGAAAAGGGTGAATTAATTTTTGAAACAATTTATTTTTGTGTTCAATTTTACCTACATTTTTATCTACAAACCTTCATTCATTGTCCTCGAATATTAAAATGAATTCGTGGAAACTTAAAAAGGAGGAAATAACTCTTGGAACAATTTCTTTTTCTTTTCAAGGAATTTAAGCTACATTTTTATTTAAAAACCTGTATTTATTGTCCTCGAAAATAAATTCGTGGAAATCTAAAAAGGGTGAAATCATTCTTGGAACAATTTTTTTCTATTGAATAAATCTCACATAAATTCTTATTTACAAACCTTCAGTTATTGTCCTCGAATATTAAAATGAATTCGCGAAAATTTAAAAAAGGTGAAATAATTTTTAACTAATAATAATAGTCTTGTTTATTGTTTCCAGCCTTACTTTGTGGAACTCCATAATCATGAAATAAATAAAGATTAGTAAAAGTTTCACAGTTTTATTAAAATATAACCTGACAATATTGTTTCGACAGATATGCTGTCATTATCAAAGGTAATATAATTATAAACAAACACGTCGCTAAGGTAGATACAAAAATAGGTAACTAGATAAAATAATAATAATAATCAGAATTAAATATCTAATACTTTCAGTAACGGAGAATTACTGAGCTCAAGTTGTTCATTCATTAAAGGTACCCTGAGTTTGTGTTTGTATATCTCAAAGGCTTCTAAAATGTCTAATTTGCGTTTGTTATTACAAAAATGTAGGAATTTAATATTATCTTGAGGAGTCATTGTGTGATTTTGTTCTAAAAGGTGTTTGGCGTAATTAGATCTTTATTTTTGTAATGACGTACTTGTTCTTTATATCTTATGTCAAAATTTCTAAGTGTTTGCCCAATATATACCGAACTACAAAAAGAACAATTTAAACGGTAAATGCCCGATTTCATGATATCATGTGTTGTCTTTAGCATTAAATAAAAATGAAAAAGTGTTAGTGTTGCTTTTAAATGTTATTTTATAATTGTTGGTTTTTCTTAGTATATGTGCAATTTTTTCTGATATTTTGCCAAAATATGGTATAGATATGTAATTTGTGTCTTCCTTTTGATTGTCAATGGGATATATTCTTTTGATAGCTAACCTATAATCTTTTTGTTTAATTAAAGTGTCAATCATGTTCGGATTGTAATGATTTGCATGTGCTAGTTTAAGTTACAAACTCCGTTACTGGAAGTATTAGATATTTAATTCTGATTATTATTATTATTTTATTTAGTTACCTATTTTTGTATCTACCTTAGCGACGTGTTTGTTTATAATTATATTACCTTTGATAATGACAGCATAGCTGTCGAAACAATATTGTCAGGTTATATTTTAATAAGATTGTGAAACTTTTACTAATCTTTATTTATTTCATAATAATAATAGTGCAGGTATAGGTAAAATAATAGTACAGGCGCGCACTTGCAATTTTTGTCACGAGGTTATTTAGTCGCGGAAATCAAGCAGACAGGTTTTTAATGCAAACGCATGCATACGCGATTAAGTCATCGTAGCGATTAAAACGATGCAACTGGACCTATTCTGCTAGCGACGTGATTGTCACAGATAAAAATAGAACACAGATAAGTATATATGAAACTGCACGCATTTGCGAATAGATAGTTTTAATAGCATATTACATTTTGAGTTGGTAAAGGATATCTTTACAAGCCAAACGCTAGTGTTCGATCGAGACGGTACGTCAGGACAAAAAATATCGCGAGGCTTGGAAACTTTACCAACAAAACATGTATACTATTTTATTCACAATCATTAGACTTAAATAATCAAAATAAAAAATAATTATAAATTTTAAAATTAATTTTCTGTAAACTGTCAATAAATCTATCGATCAAACAAAGTTTTAAGTAAGATTTCATTGTTCGCCGCTACATAGCAGAGTGTACTCACAGTATTTTAAAATTGGAAATTAATTAATTTCATCGTATTTGTTGAATATAAAATACATAAACATAAAAGTAATATTACATAAAAAAGATATTTCAGCGTCAATAAATACGAAGGAATTAATTAATTTCCAATTTTCAAATGCTGAAAGAATACATACCTTGCTTAAAATTTCATTTAGTAAAAATCGTCAACTTAATTACTCCAGTAAAATAAGGATTCAACCTCGGAATGAAAGTAAGAAAGCTGCATTTTTGCATGAACCTTTGTCTTGACGTTCTGGAGACTGTTTCAGCCAGTCTCCAGAACGTCAAGACAATAAGTCTCCTATAATCTCTTGTCTGCGTCACAAGATATTAAAGGTCAAAGTTCACGAAAATTGGTTTTTCGCAATTATCTCGTTTTCTATGCATCATATGTCATCTAAGTTTATTATTATTTATAGGTTATCTACAATTTTTATTTGATGCATTTTGTCGTATTGTCACGTGGGGTTTTCGTGACTGGAGGACGTAGTCAGGGGTAGAAAGGAAAGTAAACACAAGACATAGAAAACAACTATATACTAACAACAAAACAATAGGATACAAACGGTTACAAGCATTGGTTATACAGTGTGAGGACGTACATGTCATCCTAAAACTAACATAATCAAGAGGGTGTTCGGAATCACTCTTCTCTAGCATTAAATCTACAACTAAGCGAGAGGGAACCTAGTCACAATTCCCCCGTAACTAAACGAGAGAGGGTTGTAGCGTAACCCCCTCACAACTAAGCAGAACTAAGCGAGGTAAGCGGTATGGAAATCAGGATCCCTGGATCCCAGATTCCAACCTCCAACCATAAAATAAATTAAAAGGTACTCACCAGCTTGCTTGAAGATCTTGACGAGATGGAGCCGCTTTGATGACTGAATTCTACATTCAAAGCAAGCTGGTTTTATACCACATCCTCATGAATATCGCGGAGGCGTTATTGTATAAATGAATAAATTAAGTAGGATGAGTAGAATATATCAATGCATAATGAGATGCATACTGTATATATTATTTCTAATGAGATGCAGACTGCATACATTATTTCCAAGGATATGCAGACTGTATTAATTACTTCTAATGAGATGCATACTGGTGTACGCGCGTGGGAAGCGCCGCTACTTGGCTAGTTAACCTTGATGTTATATTCGCACTAAAAGGAGTTCGGGTATTATTTTAAAATAATAATAGAAAGCATTATCGAAGGAAAGAACACCCTAGCTAGACCTAGACTGCAATTTATACTCCAAATAAAAGAAGTCTTAGGCTGCTCCAGCTATAGCGAATTGACTATAGAGAAAAGACTGACAGCATACCGGAAAAATACCATAAAAATAGGTGTATTTGTAAAGTGGTTGTTAAAGTATGTTTTTTAGTTTTAATGTGACTTTTTTAATAGTTTACCGATATTATTTGGGGACTGGCAGCCTTTTTTATAAAAATAAAGACACCGAAAGAATAATAAATTAAAATAATAAATAAGATTTTAATGTAACGTTTTGTAATGTAATATAATGTACCTATTGTTTTTTAATGCATAATCTAATAATATTTGAACGTTGTTAATAAATTTCTGATTAGTAATTACTGTTAATATTCGAGTAAACATTCTTTAATCGGAGGCAGTTTGATGCAATTGACATAAAGTATAACCTAAAAATTAACGACTGAGCTCAGAGCTCTGACTTCAAATATCTTTGTTGTAAAATTACCGCCGTTGTAAATTTAACGTACGAATCTTTAATAATTTTCAACAATGAAAAAACTGGAAATGAGACGGCCGTATACAGGGTTATGATAATGTAATGCACAAAATTCATAAAACGTACAACGATCACTTTGGAACAAAATGCAAAAACACGTCAAATGTTTTTTTTTATTCCGCATATTTCTTATGTGAGCCCTACTGCAACTTTTTTCCCTAGTGTAAAAAAGCAAGCTTTATCAAATAACGTAATAACAATCTTAGCTTCCCATTAAAAAAATATGTTAATGACGTCATAACTTTGACAAAGTTGACGTGTTCTTTTTGTAACTTATGTCAAAAGATGCGGAATAAAAAAAAACGTTTGACGTGTTTTTGCATTTTGTTCCAAAGTGATCGTTGTACGTTTTATGAATTTTGTGCATTACATTATCATAACCCTGTATAAGCGAAGCTTATATGAATCTAGTAGGCCGTGAGGAGGCCCTAAAACAAGGAAACCGTTCCAACGTTGCCAAGTTAATGTTAGTGGCGCGAAATTTAAACTTTTTAAAATCAAACTTTTATGTACGTAATTTAATTTTCTCTGTTTGAAAACAATCCTATCTACGGTGGGGAGCTCTTTTTTAGCAATGACTACTACGCACGGGCATTTTTTGTCAATTAAGTGCCAAATGTGTCCGAAATACCGTGTTTGGCACGGTAACACTAAAATTGTTTATTAGATTTTTTTTGTATAGAATAATATAATAATAATAACAACAAAACTTGTATGGTTTAATTCCTAGAAATATATCTTTTTTCCGTTTATTTTTAATATTGAAATAAATAAAACATCAAAATTAGAATACATAATATTATATGATACCTATGTATATTATAATTTGTTCCCTGCTACCTGCTACAGATAGCTATGATCAAATTTAGAATCTGTTGAAATTCCACTAGCACCTGACAGTGTTTCCTTGATCATTTTTATTTCTTCCAGGGTCGGTTTTTGTTTCATAACATGACAGCCACTCTTTTTCTTGCGTGTGGAATAAAATGACACTTGTTTGGATATTTTTTTATTTCCAGGTTCTTTAATACTGCTGTCACATATTTGAAAATATTTTGTATCAATACTTTCAACAGCATTAGCATTCTTGATATAATTCAGTATCTGTTTTAATTTTTCTATAGATTGATCCTTTTGTTTCACTTTATTTATTAATTGTAGACATCCAGTTTCAATTTCTTGAACTAAAGTCTGCTGAGAATGTGAACTCCTTACTTGCTGAGTAAGGTGAGCAATTTCATCTTGGTGGTCAATTGTAAAATTTTTACTGCTTGCAACTGCTTGGTGGTTTAAGACAAAATAATGAATATGCTTGCATATAGTAGCTCTGATATTAAAATCAGCACAGCTGCAGTCATATGCATGAACACATATATTACAAATTGTGCATTTTAGTGGGCAGCATATTAGATTTTCACTTTTCTTTGTTATTGTATATGTCTCTTTATCACTGTGAAGTAACCACAAAAAATCGTGAGTTGTATCACATTCAATAATAAATGTAGAACAGAGACTCGTTCGATGTCTTGCATTTATTTTAGAGATATGTTCAGTTGCTTTCCCCTTTGTTAATTTAATTATTCGGTCTATAGTTTTGTCTCTTATAAATTTGGTTAACATGTGCAAAGTTTTATCTAGTCTTTTTATTTTCTTGCCTTCTAGGTAATAATATTTTAAAGTCTTATGCATACTCTCCAGGCTCATATTGGTGTTTATATTACAACCTTTGCGATAACAGTAGGCCCATTTTCTAACACAAGAACTATAATAACCGACCAAATACTGCTTAAACTTCATTGTACCAGAATCATCTAGTAAACTTAAAAACTCTTGCCAGCCCTCTTCAAACAACTTTTCATCCATTACTGTTTGAAGGTACTTTAGAGTTTTATATACCCATTTCCGCTTTTCAGGCTCAGGAACTTTGGACAAATTTGATTGCCACGCACGATCAATGTGCCATGAACAGTACAACTGATTTTCTACATAACCCATAGCATCGGACCATGGGTTATAAAAAACATTTGTAATATCTGACATAAAAGTTTTTGCTTTAATTTGACCAACACAAGTTTGAATTTCAGTGAAAAAAATTGTGTTTATAAACGAATCTTTGCGATTTGTAAACATACATGCTGCTGGCATACCCTCACCAAATTCATCCAAAACTAGTAATGTGGTCATTTCATAGTCATAGGCATTCAGCCCATGTGTACTGTCTACAGCAACAATTTCAGTTCCAAATTTCTTCAACATTTCGGATTGCACTTTATTCATGAGAATTAAGCAAAAGTCTTGCATCTGCAAGTTGTATTTAGGGCATAATTCACCCTGCTTTTTGTAATATAGTACCGGACTATTTTCAGTCTCTGCACATTCTTTAATCCACATATCAACACTGGTAGCATCATCTCTATGTCTGATACCATCTTTAGTTTGAATATTGTATGCCACTTTGATATTATCTATATCTTTTCGGGTCATAATGTCTGTTCTTGTAAGTGTTCCTGTAATTTGATCTCTTGTACTGTCCAAGATTCTAAAATATGAATAAATCAAATACACAATTTTGTAAAAGTATTATAATCATACTTAATTTGGTCCTGGTATTCCCAAAATTAGCTTTGATGCAATTGCTTCCCTATCACACTTTTGGATTTTCAGATGTTGAATTTCATTTTGATGACCATAATGTTTTTGATAATATTGAATACTGCATTCCTTTGAAATTAAATTTATAGTAATAATTATTTGGCTGGTGCATAATGTATTTATCTTGCATGAACCTTGACTTTTCATAGATCTTTTACGACTTGTAAGTGGGATAGGTTTCATTCCTTAAATAACAAAAACCATTCCAAAAATGAATAATGTAGCTCCAATTACCTTAATACATACCAGATCTTAAACAATATAAATACATTTTTTCAGTGTCAGTATTAATCCTTTTTTTACCAGTTCTTCTAAAATATTGCACATTCTTTTCATTTTGCTCTTGCTCTAGCCATGAAGAAAACTCTAAAAACATAGCCAGTGAAACTATAAAGTTAACAATTGATTTTTGCATACCTACCTTCGTAAGTTGGAAAAGACATTCTAATCTCCTCATTAAAAATATCATGTTTTAAGCTCAAATGTGCTCTCAAGTTATCGCCTTCTTTAAATGATGTATTACAGCCCTCTAAACATTTATAATTGAAATGGCTACCTTCATACTCTATATTTGCAGGACCTATGTCATGAGTTTCTAGCCGATGTCTATTTAAATTGCTTTGATTAGCAAATAGTTTACCACACATTAAACAAACCACAGTCATCTTATACCTAATAAGCATATGAAAATAAACACTTTAATCAGTAAGTAACCCGTAATTACACTTTCAACTAACATTCAAAAGATGATAAAGAGGAAAACGTGCAGGCTCCAAAATGAGGTTAGGAAACTATTGGAAACTATTTTGTTTTGACACTTGAGTCACAGAAAGGCAGGGAGGACGGATGTTCGTTCAATGTGGCAACGTTGGAACGGTTTCCTCGTTTTAGGGCCTCCTGTAGGCCGTGTAGGCGACATTTTTGTGGCGTCATCGTCGCAGATGGGTGTGCAACTAACAAATGGTTTTTCGATGAGAATCCTGCATCTAATAAAAAAATAGCACTATTTATGTTAAACGATGGTTTATTACTGTTATGCTAAAATATATAAAATTTTACAATTTATCTAAACTATTCAATCTTTCATTACAATGACGATTTTTTAATTACTTTCCCAATATTTGAGAAATGTCAGGTTTATTAGCACACCACACCTATTCTACTTCGAATTAATAATAATTTTCAACAGTACAAGAACTTTACGTATAATCACAGTATAGCATTCTAGGCTAGCATAGTGAACATAGGTAGTGACACTCTCCTAGCCGCACTTTCATCTTTATAATTTGACTTGTCGGCACTCAAGCTCCACCTTTTGGAGTTACATTCATTTATCTGCCTTTTATCGAACGATTCCAAATTGTAATGCTGGTTGCATAAGGATCCATCATAAATCATACTTTATAAATAATGCAAATTATGTTTATTTACATAATTACTATTACTATTTATTTACATGATGTAATTTGCTCATACAAAATTTGTTTTTAAAATCTCTTAAACTAATTGTAATTACATACATGTCATGTCATATTAAGGGTCATTGCCCAACTAAATTAGCTAATAATTACTTTATTGTATAATTTTTAAATTAAGTTTTAGTTTTTTAACAACAGATTAAATTAATTGTAATAATAATTATTTATTAAAAGAAGATTAATCTCATTTATTTAAAAAAAATATCTATATATATAAAAGGGAAAGATTGTCTGTCTGTCTGTCTGTATATATGTATGTATGTATGTATGCGATTTTCTCCGCAACCACTAGACCGATTTGGATGAAATTGGTATCATTGGAAAGGTCTTGGCCCAGAATAGAAAATAAGACCAAATTGAACCAAATTGAATAAGACTAACTCTGATCGGCCATCGTGGTCCGAAATAACAGCGAAAAACCCATATATGGAAGTTAAAAATGGGTACTGAGATTGATGTGACAAGAAAATATATATAGATATGTTGTCAATTGTCAAATTTGGTAATTTTTGAAAAGCGCAGCAAAGCGCGCCGGGTATTTGCTAGTATATATATATATATATATATATATATATATATATATATATATATATATATATATATATATATATATATATATATATATATATATATATATATATATATATATATATATATATATATATATATATATATGTTACATTTTAGGTTTCCGCGGATATTATATGATACTTCACTACTTTTCCGGGTTTCACTCCGCGTATTCACTATTCGGCTCCTAGAGGAACCAGACAATGGTTGACGACGTTTCGGCAAGATTTTCGGCAGATGTAGACTGATGTAGACTTTAGTCTACATCGTGTAACCACGCGAAGCAGAAGGAAGTTAGAAGTGACCTGAAGATGGCAAGTGTGATCTTGCCGAAACGTCGTCAACCATTGTCTGGTTCCTCTAGGAGCCGAATAGTGAATACGCGGAGTGAAACCCGGAAGAGTAGTGAAGTATCATATATATATATATATATATATATATATGCTTTTAGTACTTATACACCTCCGAACGCTATATACAGCGTACGAGTCGGACTCAAAATCCGGAGGCAACTCGTCGGTATCGGAGTCGAACGCGCTAACCATGTTATTCGGCATCAGGACACCTCCAGGATCATTTTCCACCTATTTTCAGCCGGAGTCAAACGGGACCTATTTACGTATACTTATATACATTTTAGTTCCAGCGATTGCCGCAGAGTCGCTGCGAGATATACATGTATACGCCACGCGGTTGTGTTTACCTCCGCATGTATAAAAGCATTCAAAGGATGTTTTTGCCTCCGAATTCGCGGCAACACTGCCTAGCATATTTTTAGTTTATATTCGTGATTTGTTTTGCTGAAGCCCGTTTAAAAACGTGTCATTTCCTTATCTAAGGTATCACGTTTCTGTCTGTATTTCTTAGTAAATATAATTACATCTTTTTAAATGGAAAGAATGATTATATTATATTAAAACTGTACTCTTATTTAAAATTCTTGCAAATTATTACGAAATTAGGACTTATTACAGTAATAAGAATTTATTTTTAATGCATAAATCTTAGATTTGGGACAAAATTCGTGAAGTGGACCCAATTTAACAACAGCTAATGCTTAGTGATTTTATAAAATTATTGATTTATTGAGAGTTATGAACAGTAACGTTTCTACACAACGATTCAGGAAAACATTCGTTTTTAAGATACTCAAACATTAAAATCAATGTTTTTCGGCAAATCTCTGTATAAAGAAATATACAATACGAAGCAAATGTTTTTATCAAATATAATATTTTTATAAACAATAATAGGATACACAAATTTTTACAGCAAACAAAATTAACAAAATATCTTATTTTAAAGGATTCTCTTACAAATTAAGAAAATTGATGATTATGAAGAGAAACGGCAGATTTTGCAGGTGGTCAACTATACAGTGTGTCCATAAAGTTCGATCCATATAGGAAAACATTTTAATATTCTTTGTTTAAAGGAAAAAACTTTGTTGTTCAATCACTTCTGCTTCCAAAAATACTTGAAATACGCCATGTCAAAGTTTACAAGTGACAATAAGTGTTTAAATCGAGATTACCTTATTTGTTAAAATATAGAAAAATCTTATTAAGAAAAAATATTCCTAATGACATTTTACGTTCACAAACCGGGCTTGAAGAAATATCCCGACATGAAAAATTCCTTTTTTAACATTTTTGATACACCCCCGTTACTGATTATTTTGAAATCATTAAAAATGCTTTAAAGGAGTAGGAAGGCAACAATTGCAGAGCATATTTTCTAATAATATTGAATGGTGTAGGTATTTTTGACAAATATTAAAATTATCAAAAAACAAAATAAAACTTTTTGGCGATTTTCCAATTTACAAGAAAACAACGTATAGTTTTATTAACTTTTTAAAATAATTGTTTGAATAATACAAGAGTTGTTGAAACTACTACTTAAAAACTTAATAAACTAATTCGAAAAGAATAGTACAATTTGAGGTTTTGGAACCGATCAACAAGATTGAAGAAACTATTGAAAATTTCTATCTAATAAAACATAATGACAAATTTATATCCCAAAATTGAGAAAATATTAGAATGACGTAACAACAAGCTTGTTTCGTTTCCAATAATAACTTGCTAATAATAAATTCCAAAGACCTAAAGATTGTGTCAAAACTTTTGAGACATTTGTTAAGTATTTCTTTTTTGGTAGATCTATATCTTCCTATACCATCAATAAAATTTAAAATTTTTAAAAATATACCGGATGGCCTAGATAAAACGCTTCATACTTTGGAGTTCAATGACGATTGTTACCAACCTCAAAATAGCTGCGCGTTCGTTAAAGTATAATTTTAAAAGTCTACATAATTACAATACATATTTAATTAATAGCACTTCTAATACAATATATTGTATTAGAGTTTATATATACTAGTTTCACCAATAAAATGACACTATTTTTCCTATTTTCAGTTATGATCATTTTCAATCGTGCTTTCCACTGCACAATAGCTCACGGAATAGTTTCTTAAAAATCTAAATCTCTCCCTTTTAATTCTTCCCTATTTTTAAACGGTTTCAGGATACTGCTCACTTTTCTCTGTAAAGCGTCCCAACTTAGTAATCAAAAGAATTAAGGTCTGGCGAATTTGAAGGCCAATGTTTGGCTGAAATAAAATTAGGACAACGTTTTAGTAAATTAATTATGAGAACCTTTAAGCTTGTCGAGAACGATGCGAGGGATTGCTATCCAAAAACTATAATAATATTTATCTAGGTGCAGTCGTTCACATTCCGGAAAAAGTTGTAAATGTCTAATGAAAGTTTCATTGTTGAATCTTGTCTTGTAGATTTACAAGAAACCAGTTCATTTCAGGAAACAAAGCATATACCACAATTTTTAAAGAAAACCTGACTCGGTGTTTGTACAAGCGTAGTAGGGAGATGTTACTTTTTAAACCTCGACTGTTTGTCCGATTATGCTATTTTGCAACTTGTGGGAGCATGCACTATAAAATCTTTTTCGTTTTGAAAACGCATTTGTTTGACATCATTGAACATGTACATTCGCTACAGATATGACTATAAATGTATTTCTATCGTCGTTGCATCTAGTAGGGTACAAGAATATTTTTTCTAAGTGTCTGGGGAGAAAGAAATCTGCACAAATTTGAAATATGAATAATTCTTCTACTATTGAGTTTAGATAAGCTGCGATTTTTAAACAGATAAATAGATGTTCATACAACAGAATCAGCACATTAGAAACTTTCGGTTATCTTCTCTTTGGCAACCTATAAAGACCGTAATTTTATAGGTGTCGAATCGGTTAGCATTTGGTACTAATGTTAGTCATTAGCTTGTATATAAGCCAGGAATCTGTGTGTGGGGTTCACAGGTGATTAGCTCCAGCTGATAAGAATGCAACAAACTCAAAACAGTCTGTCCTAGAGTATCACTTGTGAATTCCACACATTTCATTTTTACTCTGGGTTAATCGTCTTAAATAGTCTTAGTAAATCTTTTATATTTTAAATTGTCAATTCCTATACGATGTTTTGTCTTTGCTGATTCACTAGATTTATAAATGGCAATTTTGGAGTTTTTAGTTAGAGTCAGGAGCCGGGAGAGTCTGGAACATTGGCCACCTTTTTTAATAACATCAACAACAATCAAAATTAACCCTTTTTATAGAATCTGTTACCATTAGATAACAAATACTATTTTTACTTCTACACCATTGCATTCTAAAACTGAAAAAAATAAAATTATAACAAAGATTTTGGAGTTGGAAGAATTTAAGATAAAAGTGGCCACTGTACCTACAGTGATGGAACAGTGGCCATTAGAGTATGGTACTGTGGCCACTACTGTGTGGAAGATGGGAATAGTAAAGACAAGTACACAGCCATTTACAGAATAATGATTTATTTTGTAAAAAATAGTTTGTATTAAAAAAAGGCAACTTAAATTTAAAAAACCAGGCAAAAGCTAACAAACATTATACATAGATAAATTAATGGAAAAAAACAGATTTGCTGTTCTAGTAGTGCCGACTATATTTACAGGTTGATATAAATAATGTACAAATCATCAGGAACATCTAGGAAATAATATCTGAAATAAATAAAATATTGTACTAAATAATAGTACAAGGACCTACATAACAAAGAAGTGGTCACTGTACCTACATTTAACATGGCCACTAATCAACTACATGTTTTTAATCATTTAATAATAAAATGTTTTTAACATCAACTTCATGTTTTCTAAAAAGTAGGGAAAAACAAAAACTATCCAACACAATCAAAATATTATTATACCAATAAATATTTACATGAAGTAGGTATAAGCGGCCAACGCTAGTTCCTTTCGACGTTTATTTATTTAGCCACTAACAATTATTATTTCACTTGCCTGTTGTAGTTTACTTCAAGTACAAAATTTCAGGTTGAGTTTGTTTTAAAATAAAAATCTTGAGATTTAAATGGAATTACTTTGTTAATATACTTAGTGTCCTATTGGTACATTCTGTGCTAGATGACAGCACCTAATCTTGAGCAGCACCTAATAAATAAGAAAATGGCGGGAAGGTGGCCACTGTTCCTGCATGGCCAATGTTCCAGACTCTCCCCTACTTTTTCTTTTTAACAATCCCTGTCTTGTAGTCTCCTTATCTGTACAGCGAATTTCTTGTATACAATATTCATGCTATTGGTTGATTTATGGAATTGTCAAAAAGTTGTACCGGTTTATAAGAGTAACAAACCTTTTAGTAGGTATTTGATTGTAATTTGGTATTCATTTTGGAGTTGCTAATGACAAACCTTACCAAACATGTACATTCGCTACAGATACGACCAGAAATATATTTCTATCGTCGTTGGATCTAGCAGGGTACAATAATATTTTTTCTAAGTGTGTGGGGAGAAAGAATCTGCACAAATTTGAAATATGAATAATTCCTTTACTATTGAGTTTAGATAAGCTGCATTTTTAAACAGATGACGAGATGTTCATACAACAGAATCAGCACCTTAGAAACTTTCGGTTATCTTCTCTTTGACAACCTATAGAGACCGTAATTTTATAGGTGTCGCATCGGTTAGCATTTGATACTAATATTAGTCATTAGCTTGTATATAAGCCAGGATGCTGTGTGTGGGTTTCACAAGTGATTAGCTCCAGCTGATGACAGTGCAACAAACTCAAAACAGTCTGTTCTAGAGTATCACTTGTGAATTCCACACATTTCATTATTTTTCTGGGTTAATAGTCTTAAATAGTCTTAGTAAGTCTTTTATATTTTAAATTGTCAATTCCTATACGATGTTTTGTCTTTGCTGATTCACTAGATTTACAAATGGCAAATTTGGAGTTTGCCGGAGTTTTTAGTTACTTTTTCTTTTTAACAATCCCTGTCTTGTGGTCTCCTAATCTTTACTGCCAATTTCTCGTTTACAGTATTCATGCTATTGGTTGATTTCTGGAATTGTCAAAAAGTTGTACCGGTTTATAAGAGTATTTTTACAAACCTTTTAGTAGGTATTTGATTGTAATTTGGTATATATTTTGGAGTTGCTAATGACAAACCTTTCTTGTTGTAAATCCTACCATGCTTTATTGCAATACTGAATCTTTGACCGAGGATTTGTATTGTTTAAGCAAGCTTTCCAGAAGCTGCATGTTTACAGCAGAAAAGTTTTTCGAAATTCCATGCCAAGTATAAAATTTGTCAATTTTATCTTCGAGTTAATTCTTGTTTAAATTCTTGATTATTTATGCATTAGAAATTAATTCTACTAGCTAAGTAAACTACACTTTAAATAAAAAAAACCCAGAAAGTATCATAGCATTCTAGATGAATGCAAGCAAATTAGAGTTGCAACCAAATTTTGCAGATTTTTCCCCACAACCTTATGTATGGATATCTTGTATACCTTTGAGATTTATATTCACATGCAGTCATCCAGTAGGTACCTGTCAGAGATTCTGTTGAATTTAATTATTTTCTAAAGCATCTTTTTGTCTTGAATAATCGTGTCATTGTCATAGAAATATCCGACTTGGGCGTCACAGAATTTATGCAGAATGGTGTAATCAACAAACAAAATTTTCGTCCAACAAGATTACAGATAAAACTTCTATCTTATAAAATCACAGTTATAAAATTTAATGACAAATTTAAACCCCAAAACTGAAATGACGCAACAACAAGCTTGTTTCGTTTCCGATAACAACCTGTTAAAAATAAATTACAGAGTCCTAAACATTGTGCCAAAACTTTTGAGACATTCGTAAATTACCTCTTTTTTGTAGATCTAGAGCTTCCTATACCGTCAATGCAATTTAAAATTTAACGCTAAAGCATAATTTTAAAAGTCTACATAATTACAATACACATTTAATTAATAGCAATTCTAATACAATGTTGGGCTGAAATAAAATTATGATAATGTTCTAGTAAAATAATTTTGAGATAATTTGAGTTTGTAAAGACGATGCGATGAATTGCCATCCAAAAACTAAAATAAGATTTATCTGGATGCATGATTTGCATGTGTTTTACGTGGGGTTCCCATATCAACATACCCCCACGTTCCTTCCAAAGGAGGAAGCAATTGAGATACGCTCAATCAGCGCCCAATCGCACAGCAATGCTCCCAGTTACTCGCAGGTCAGAGCGAGGTTGCCTATCCACCCTCTATTAGCTAACCAGGCTAGTACCGGAGCGATTAACATATACGTGCTCATGCGCCGGCATCTTCCCGTCCCCTTTCATACGGGGCTAAGTACCTAGTCCAGCAATAGGACTATTCCCCCAACTTAAGTCAGTTCAGTACAACCGAGCCAGAGTTGGGGCCACTGCCCGATCGAATCCAACCTCAAGTGTGGCATGACTTGGTTTTTAAATGGGTTTGCCACCCCGATCTCCCAGTTATAGGCCTGGTATGCCCCCGATAGAGCTTCGTTTCGAGGCTAGTTTATAGGGCCCATCAAAGTAGCACCCCGGTGTGTGCCCGTTAAGGTGAAGTTGTCTTGAAGGTGAGAGGCTATGTATCTTCGCATCAGCATCCTTTAAGTGTAGGTCTCTAGACGATTTCTCATTTTCAGTTTCTCATGGGTTAGCGAGCGAACTCCCTAACCGAGATAAACCTCACTTGAATCTCCTCCATTCGTCTAGGCCAGACATGAAATGTCAAGGTTGTTTTACGTGGGGTACCTGTGTGAACTTACCCCCACGTTCCTTCCAGAAGGAAGTGATTGGGATACGCCCAATCAGAGCGCAAGTTGCATAACCGGCAGTCGTGCAATTGCTACCAGATTGACTCACTGGTAGGAGCGAGGTTGCCTATCCACCCTCTACTAGCTAAGTCGCGCATAGTGATCGAGCAGTTGACTTAACACGCTGCTCACCCGCCAACACACTCCCGTCCTTATTTATGCGGGGTGAAGTACCTCCTTCAGCAATAGGACTATTCCCCAACTTGACGCTGTTATCAAGAGGGACCACTGCCCGATCGAATCCAACCTCAAATGTGACAGGACTTGGTTTTTAAGCGGTTTTGCCACCCCGATCTACCAATTTTAGGCTTGGTGGGCCCTCGACAGAGCTTCTTTTAAGTCTACACGTTATAGACTCCCGGTGCGTACCCGAATTTGGTGAAGTTGTCTTGATAGTGAGAGGCTATGTATTCGCTTCAACTATTCTTAAGTGTAATGGCTTTCAGAGCTTCTCCCAATCACTGTACCCGGCTGCAGTCCGGATCATAGGGTTGTCAGGATAGCTCCTAAGCACATTTACCTGGCGGCTTGCAGTTTCCCATTGCCCAAAAGCGGGATAACCTCACTTCTAGTCACCGCACTAGAGATTCAGTCAAACAGCGGGTTCCTTTGGTGACCATACATGACCTCGGTCATGCAGCGGGGTCCTTGGTGACCATAAATGACCTCGGTCAAACAGTGGGTTCCATTGGTGACCATAAATGACCTAGTCCCTTAGGCTAGATTCGAATCCGCCCACACCGGTCTCATCTACCAGGGCTCCCCCTGATCAGGTCAGAGTTACCGTCGAGAATTCTCACGAATTTCTCTACCACACACTTGACCTGACAGCTTCATCCATTACCCAGTTTCCAAGGAAGCAAGGATAGGGTAGAACACAGCGGGATACTTAGCTCCTTAAAAGACCCTGACTTCAGGTAAGATTCAATCCACCCACACCGGACCCCCTTGTTAACAGAGCTCCCCCTGCAACGTTTTAGGGTCATCGTCGAGAAACACTCCGGTGAAACGTAAACGCAACACCTCGGCATAACTCTTCCACACATTTGATTCCGATCGCGTCATCCGTTACCCAGACAAGCCTGGGATGGGGTAGACAACGACCAGTTCTAAGGGTGAACGCCGTGTGGTCTGCCCTCAAGCTAGTCTCGAATCCTAGTGCTTCCCGACACCTCTAACAACTGCCCTCCCTCTGTCTTCGGGCTAGTCTCGGATACTAGGAATGAAGTCCGACATCTCAAACGACTGCTTGACCGTTCAACCAGATTTATCTGGATGCAGTCGAAACAAAGCATATACCACATTTTAAAAGAAAATCTGGAATACTGTCTGTACTAGTGTAGTGAGGCGACGTTACTTTTTAAACCTCGACTGTTTATCTGATTCTATCATTTTGCCAATTCGTGGGGGCATGCAATGTAAAATCTATTCTGTTTTGAAAACGCATTCGTTTGACATCATCATTCAGCGTAGATTCGTTAAAGATATGACTATAAATATATTTCTATTGTCGATACATTTAGCAGGGTACAAGAATATTTTTTCATATTGTGTGTGGAGAGAAAGAAATCTGCACAAATTTGAAAGATAACTGATTTCTTTACTATTGAGTTTAGATAAGTTGAAATTTTTAAACTGATGAGATGTTCATACAACAGAATGAACACCTTAGAAACTTTCGGTTATCGTCTTTTTCACAACCAAAAGAGACTGTAATTTTACTGCATGGTGCGGTTGGCTTTTTATTTATAGGTGTCGCATCGGGTACCATTTGGTGCTAATGTTAGTCATTGGTTTGTAAATAAGCCAGGATGATGTGCGTGGGTTTCACAGATGATGAGCTCCAGCTGATGAGAGTACAACAAACTTGAAACAGTCTACCCTGAAGTATCACTTGTGAATTCTAAATATTTTATTATTACTGTGGGTTAATGGTGTTATAAATCTTTTATAGTTTAAATTTTCAATTTCTTTGCGATGTTTTGTCTTTGCTCCCTAGTAGTCTTACAAATGGCAAATTTGTTGAGTTTGTCGGAGTTTTTAGTTACTTTTTCTTTTTAAAAATCCCTGTCTTGAGGTCTTCTAATCTTTACAGCCAATTTTCGTTTGAGATTTTTATAATATTCACGCTATTGGTTGATTTATGGAATTGTCAAAAAGTTGTACCAGTTTATAAGAGTATTTTTACAAACCTTTTAGTAGGTATTTGATTGTAATTTAATATAAATCTTTAAGTTGCTAATGACAAACCTTTTTTGTAGTAAATGCTACCATACTTTATTGCAATATTGAATCTTTGACCTAGGATTTGTATTGTTTGATCGAGCTTCCCAGAAGCTGCATTCGCCAATACCTCATATTTTTTTGGAAAGAGGTTATATGTCTTTCAAAATCTCATCTTTTCTAGTACGTATCTTTTTCTAATACAATACAAATATAACATAATAAATGTTGTTTCCAGAATTTCAATTTCAGAAAAATTTACAATAGAGAAGTCGCTGCAATAAATGGAGGTTCACTCCACTGGGTAATGAATAATTTTATATCCAGACGTAAAAAGTGTATTGAAGTTGGCGAGGGTCTCTTAGATGGTCTAATCTTTAAAGATTAAGCAAATATCCACCCTGTTTGCCAAGTTTCAAAGATTAGGCTTAATTTCATCCAATAAATTTTAATAGTACTTATGGGTATAAGCTAATGCTCATGTATGTAGTATTTCGTACATTCGGAATAAATAGATGATAATGATTTATTATAGCGGAAAACAACTTGAGTTAGGTAACATTACTTGGTAGTGGCACTTCCAGAATCGCCTTTTTTCTCGATTCCCCGTGAATTATGCTTTTATCGATACCTATTTTTTCCTAAAATTTCAAAAACTTTACACAGTCTTTCAATATGTAACTTTTTTTTGGCGTAGATTTCAAAATACCATCCCAAAACAGATAACTCAGGGAATACTAACAAATAAATGATCAATATTTCTTTGAAAGATTGAACCCTGGTATACTTTATGTGTTTGAAACGAGAATGTGTTTATCTATCTAGATTTAAAACCTTTTGAAACTTCGTCCATGTTTGTTTGTTTTTATTTTTAATATATATATTTCAACGATAATGATTGATGTAATGGTAATGGTTGATGTAATTTTTCGGTTAAATTTGATTGTTGTTTTTAAAATTAAATTGCAACAGACTTTTTAATGCTGTAAACGCCTTAAAAAACCCTGACGCTACACTGTTTATATTTTGGTTATTTACGAGCTGAATCTGTATTTTCAGACCAAATAGTTTTGGTTCAAACTTGACATTGATATTTGCAATAATTTCAAAACTTAACAGGTGTACAGACAAAGACAAAAACAACAGGATTTTTTTCCTCCAGGGATGTCTGTCGTGTTATTTAGGTCATATAACGTCGAGAAATGAAAAAAGGTATTTTTTACAAAAACTCGTTCTCATTCTGTGGACTTGTACATATATTGTGAGAAAGCAAAAGCAAAGAAATGGGTTTAAAGAATAAACTTTAATTGTTTTCAACCACTTTGTTGTTAGAAATGTAGTTCTGAAATGATTCTAGCTACATACCACATCGCACATACCTTATACAGTAAGGAATGTCATCCTTTGTTAATTATTTAAAAATACAAAAAATTGTAGGCGTGACATTATATTATTTAATAAAATATTAAACATATATGATTTTCCTCCATTAGAATATAAACGAAACAAATTTACATTATTATAATCTGAAAATTCGTTTCTAACAGAACTATATCTCGAAATATCTTATATGTATAAATTTAAAGCTCCGTTTTGTTTAACGGCATATTTTCAGCAGGTGTCCTCGAACTCAGCAATTATAGCAGACATAAACACGGACTTGATAAACAGAATCTGCTGAATAGTGATAAGTACCATAGTTTTATACCTTGTAAACTTGACAACGTTGATGGAGGCGTATTCGAACGCTTGATTTGCCAAAATTATATACACGGAGGTGAATACGAGCGGTCTATGTACGCAGGCTGACACGAACGCGCACTATACAGAAGCATGTATATTTAAAAAATTAAATAAAATTACCCCTCTTGGTGGATTTAGGAGTGTTAGTTCAAGAAAAAGTCTGTGACACTAGAATAATTAATATACAATCATTATTAATGGCGGAGTTGTGGTCGTCTGTTCAGTATACGGAGGCGAACACGATACAAAAGCACACACATATATATATATATATATATATATATATATATATATATATATAAATTTTAGTTGAAATTAATTATTGTTAAGTTGAATAATGATTTTACATTAAATAATATTTTTTGTACTTTGCGTTCACAATGGGCTCATTGTGACACCGAAAACGATTTCATAATAGAGGCTATTATAACATCGTTTTTGGAGACTATTTGTTTTGTAAGATTGGTAACATTTGTTTTATATTACATATAAACACATTTAATCTTGACACATGCTAACCTCACAAAACGCGAAAAGTCATTTTATAGTGTTACCACATGTTAAACGGAAAAATCACTAGATTGTAATGCAATGCTTTTAATAGCTTGAATTTACAATTTCTATAGAATTAATGGCGCAAAGTACAAAAAATAGTATATTATACTTGTTTTATAAGACGTATTGTAGCACTCGTTCCTTTGGAACACTCCTCTCTTCTTTCGTCGTGTCCCAAACAACTCATGCTACAATAGACCGTCTTATACAACTCGTATAATAATATACTATAGAATGCAAATTCATATAGAAAAATTTATCATCGGCTCTGCTGGGACTCGAACCCAGGACCCTCCACTGTCTAGGTGGTATCTCTACCAACTGAGCTACAGAGTACGACTACCAGCATAGCGAGACATTTTCCATATGAATTAGATGTTTAAGCAGACATATAAAGTAACTAGATATTTTTTTGAATATTATTAATGAAGATCAGCAAGTCGCATGACAACAACATCAATATTCAAAGTATCTAGATTATTTTTAATCATTCCGAAAGGAAATTAATTATATATAAATTTTAGTTAAAATTAATTTTTGTTAAGTTGAATAATGATTTTACATTAAATAATATTTAGAATGCAAATTCATATAGAAAAATTTATCATCGACTCTGCTGGGACTCGAACCCAGGACCCTCCACTGTCTAGGTGGTATCTCTACCAACTGAGCTACAGAGTACGACTACCAGCATAGTGAGACATTTTCCATATGAATTAGATGTTTAAGCAGACTTTCTATAAACTTTCTAGACTTAAATATCAAGATTAACGCAGACAATCTATTTGAATTTTCCATATACAGAAAACCAACACAAACAGACATAACAATACCAAATGAATCTTGTCACCATAATACACATAAAATAGCAGCCTACAGATCATTAGTACACAGAGCTTTAACTATTCCACTAACAAAATCAGATTTTAGCAAAGAGATATCAACCATTAAACAACTAGCACATGCAAATCATTATAATCCGAACATGATTGACACTTTAATTAAACAAAAAGATTATAGGTTAGCTATCAAAAGAATATATCCCATTGACAATCAAACAGAAGACACAAATTACATATCTATACCATATTTTGGCAAAATATCAGAAAAAATTGCACATATACTAAGAAAAACCAACAATTATAAAATAACATTTAAAACTAACACTAACACTTTTTCATTTTTATTTAATGCTAAAGACAAAACACATGATATCATGAAATCGGGCATTTACCGTTTAAATTGTTCTTTTTGTAGTTCGGTATATATTGGGCAAACACTTAGAAATTTTGACATAAGATATAAAGAACACGTACGTCATTACAAAAATAAACATCCTGAAAAATCGAATTATGCCAAACACCTTTTAGAACAAAATCACACAATGACTCCTCAAAATAATATTAAATTCCTACATTTTTGTAATAACAAACGCAAATTAGACATTTTAGAAGCCTTTGAGATATACAAACACAAACTCAGGGTACCTTTAATGAATGAACAACTTGAGCTCAGTAATTCTCCGTTACTGGAAGTATTAGATATTTAATTATGATTATTATTATTATTTTATCTAGTTACCTATTTTGTATCTACCTTAGCGACGTGTTTGTTTATAATTATATTACCTTTGATAATGACAGCATAGCTGTCGAAACAATATTGTCAGGTTGTATTTTAATAAAACTGTGAAACTTTTAATAATCTTTATTTATTTCAACCTAAAAGTTAATAACTGCAGTCTGACTACAAACCATCTTTGTTGCTAAATGACTGTCAGTGGGCGCTACTTAACGTACGAATCTGTAATTTTTGGATCCTAATTTCAACAATGAAAAAACTGGAAATGAGACGGCCGTATATAAGCGAAGCTTATATTAATCTAGTAGGCCGTGGTCGCCTATTTTCTTATAGTAAAGTATATGGAGTTTCCGGTATTAATAATATTAAAGTATTTGGTTCAATGCCTGATTATCAACATCTTTAAAATATAAAAATTTTAAAAACTAAATACACAATCTAAAGCAATTAAAACGGGAACACTCGGAATAAACGGAAATTATAAACATAGATAAATTTAAGGTTTAGATAGTCAATTATTAGTAAAAATTATTTCACTTTTAATAATATAATTTATTTACAGAAGGATGGTTTACCTATGGGTAATTCTCTAAGTCCTCTATTAGCTAACATATTTATGGATAATTTGGAAGATCGAATATTTGAATTAGATCTTTCTAAACACATTATTTTTTGGTTTCGTTACGTTGATGACATTTTAGCTTGTTTTGACAGTTCTTTTGAGGTTATCAATGAGTTTTAATTCTTATTAACAGTCTTCACTCAAACATCACGTTTACACTAGAAACAGAACAAAATAGAGCTATTAATTTTTTGGATTTAACTATTACAATTAATACAAACAATGAATTTAATTTTTCCATATACAGAAAACCCACAAGCACAGACGTCACTATTCCTAACGATTCATGTCATCATAAAATGCATAAACTAGCGGCTTATAGATCTTTAGTACACCGAGATTTAACTACTCCAATGAAACGATCACATTTTGATAAAGAAATTTCAATCATCAAACAATTAGCATATGCAAACCATTATAACCATAACATGATTGACACTTTAATTCAACAAAAAGATTAAAGGTTAGCTATCAAAAGAATATTTCCAATTGACACTCAAATACAAGACACAAACTACATATCAATACCATACTTTGGCAAGATATCAGAACAAATTGCAACTATACTAAGAAAAACCACCAGTTACAAAATAACCTATAAAACTAACACCAACACCTTTTCATTTTTATTCAATGCTAAAGACAAAACACAAGATATCATGAAATCCGGCATTTACCGTTTGAATTGTTCTTTTTGTAACTCGGTTTATATTGGACAAACACTTAGAACTTTCGACATAAGATGCAAAGAACACGTACGCTCTTATAGACTTAAACACCCAGAAAAATCGAATTATGCCAAACACATTTTGGAACAGAACCACCCAATGACACCTCAAAACAACATTAAATTCTTACATTTTTGCAACAACAAACACAAATTAGACATTTTAGAAGCTTTTGAAATATACAGACATAAACGCACAGTACCTTTAATGAATGAACAAACTGAGCTTAGTAATTCTCCTTTATTAGAAGTGTTAGATATTTAGTTTTTGTTATGTATTTTATCTAGTTACCTATTTTCTGTATGTATTTATCCTTAGCAACGTGTTTGTTTATCAATCTTATCTACCTTTGATAATGACACAAAGTGTCGAAACAATATTGTCAGGTTAAGATATTAATAAAACTTGTGAAACTTTAACTAATCTTTGTATTTATATTATATTTCATAATTATTAGTGTTGATAGCAGAAATGAATTTTAGCGACATCTAGTGGTCTGTTCCCACAATAAGCGGAAATTTCAAACTGGGTTTTAAAATGATTTAATGTATTTTTGAAATTTATTATTGCAGACACATTCTAATACCAAACTGACAATCTATAAACGTTATAATTTATAAATTTTGTTCATAACAATAATATATAACAAATAATATATGTACATATAAGTGGTTTGTACTAGTTATGTATCTGCAATAATAAAGAAATGTTGATAAACTACATTATTACTACTATAAAAAAAGCAAAATTAAAATGAACATCTTTATTAAATAAAACTTAAAAACAATATGAATAACAGGTTAAACACAATAATATAGAAATACAATAAATATAGGTATTTAAAGAAAGAGTGTATTTGCCAATCTTGTAAATGGAGAAACAAATTGTTTAAATAAATTATACAAAAAGAGGCACATGTATATTTCATTTTTTTCTTTTAAGATACATTTCCTTTGCTTGCTGATAAATAGGATCTTGCCGTTTTATTCTATCGTCTTTTCCTAATAAAATCATATTAATGCCATTGCACCAGTTATGACAACATAATAAAACTAATAATTATTTTGTCAATTACTTCATTTTTATGATTACAATCTTCCATGTTAAAAATAACTCGTTTTTTTATTTCAGCGATAAGTATTTTTTTTCACTACTAGCTTTAAAACATACTATTATCTAGTCTGTTGTCACCTTGTGAAGTTAGCCTTCTTGCCTAGTGGTAAATAATTTTTTATTATTGACTACTAGTCAATAATCCAGATTTTAGTGTAACACGGGGCAAAAATTCATCCCAAAAATCCGCAAAAATCCGTGCTCGCGATAGTACGTTTTTTATGTGAGAAGAATAAAAGGAATAAAAGTACTAGTAGTGAAAAAAATAATATATACACCACGGTTGTGAAGTGTTTTCTAGAGCCTCTCATCTTATATCCCTCGATGCTGCGCATCTCGGGATCTAATAATGCTCGGCTCTAGAAAAAACTCTTCACAACCTTGGTATATAATATACTATAAAGCAGGATTTGTCATGGCATATAACTGGTAACAGTGTCTTTATTATGTCATACTCTAAGAACACTTGCTCTAAAAAGTGAGGATTACAATATTTTAATTTTTCTGGAACACCTTCAGCAAATTCCTTCGCTATTGTAAGAGCATGCCATTCATTTTTGTCGGAATTGTTGCAAAGTAAATTATTGCGGCAAATAGAGCAGAAACATAGTTCCTTAACATTTTTGACTAACCACCCACTTACATAACCTATGCTAATTTTATCAACAAAAGATCTAAGTTGTACGTTTTCTAATTCGAATTGATATTCTAATGTATCACATACTAGATCCTCATTGCCAGTAGGTATCTTTTTCATAGTTGATACAAATGTTTTCACAGATTGTATTAGATTGGACGCTTCATCTAATTCACAAGTAGCCCCAATTGAATGCCTTGTCACAAAATTATTTAATAACAATGTTTTAAAATGATTGTGAAACTGGATACACGTTGGATGAACATCTCTCCCACCATGCTGACGAATTTGCCCAAAAAAGTTTTCGAGTGGGTCTTGATTAAACAATCTTGGACGAATAAAAGTTATGTTATAATCCTGCTTTAAGGTTTTAAAAATCTCTTCTAAGTTTACTAATGTTGTAATCCAATTTTTTAGGGAAGGAGGTTTCATTCGGGTAGTATCACCTTCTTTTGAAAAATACATATTTTGAAAGAATGTTATTGCTTCCTTCCAAAATTCAAAATGACCTGATTTATCATGTACTGCACATTTTAATGCTTTATTATGACTTGGTAGTAATGACATTCCATTAACACTATTAAATACCTTATCAAGAAATGAAACTATTTCGGCTGTTTCAATTCCACGTTTTTCTACTTTCCTACCATCTGCATTTTGTAATCCGGTTTTGGCAAATGCACAAGATACTTTCATTTTCCTAATTTTATTTTTAATGATACGGTAATCAGTTAGTTTAGGCATGGCTCGTAGTTCACCTGATACATTATCAACACAATAAGCAGCAATGATATCATCCCAAGTTGCCATAATCTGTTTATTATCCTTAGTACAATATAAGTTTCGCACAAGGAGATTGTTACGGATGCCTTTTAACAAATGAGGAGGATCATAAACATGATAAATAACATCTGCACTTATTGTATAGCTATGTCCTTTGCGTTGCTCATTTGAATTTGAATTTTTTATTAAACAATTTACGGCAGACTGATTAGTGGCACCTTGATCTGATATTGTTGCTATAACTCGTAAGCCGATACTTTGACATTTGGAAATTAGTGATGTAATTATTTTTATTTCATACTGTCCGGTAAAAGGGTATTTACCGGACTCATTTGAGTCCGGTAAATGAATTATTACGTTACAAGGCCGGTAAAAAATTTTACCGGACTGAAAATCCAATTTGAGTCCGGTAAAAAATATTACCGGACTGAAAATCTAATTTGAGTCCGGTAAAAAATTTTACCGGACTGAAAATTTTAAATGCATTTTTTTAAAAAATGAACAATGTGAGGCAGTATGAAATAAAACGCCTTACGTCATACTTCCGGTAAACCATTACAGTAGCTCGTTTCAACATTCGAGACTCGGCTCCTTCGTCGACTCGTCCCGAAACGTTTTCAACTCGCTACTGTAAACTTGGGTTTACCGGACTTATAACGTAATATACTATTATTTCATTTCATATTTCAAACAATTGTTTATATACTACAATAAGTAAAATAAAGTATATCTTGATCTCCGTTGTCAATGACACCGGAATTCAAGACGTTCTTGATCTCCGTTGTTGTTGGCAACGTAATAGTTATTTAATAAATTAGTTTGTTAATGAAAGCGATTAATGATCGAAACTGTTTAAAGCACGAACGAGCGATAGGGAGTGAGTGCCTTTAATAGTTGAGATCATTAGTTGCTCATTAACAAACGAATTGATTACAACAGTTTTTCGTTGACCGTAAAATTCTTCGATTTTAAGATAGAAAATTTCAAATAATACCGAATCCAAACTTGTGCGTATATCTGGTTGCCCAAAGTAAAACATCATCAAAACGTCAAAATCACAAACGGGTTTATTAATGAAAAAGAGTGTATTAATGAGGTCCATTAATGCATCCTTTTTTCACAAAACAGTTACTTAATAAAAAAGAGTGTATTAATGACGTCCATTAATACATCCTTTTTTAGAAAAAATCATTCATTAATATTGACATTAACAAACGGTCAACGAAAATAGTATATTAAAGTATAAGTGGATATTGAGGTCTTTAAAACACGCGCGAGTTTTTAAGCACGACGGCGTAGCCGGAGTGCTTGAAATAGAGCAAGTGTTTTAAAGACCAGTTATCCACGAATACTTTACGCTAGTTTTTTTTATTGGTACACTTTGAAATTATAAATAATACTGGTAAATATTACAAAAAATGGAAATAAGAACTAATAATGTAAAATGGTTACATTAGTGATGTAAAATCAGTATACCTTTCGTTGTCATGGAAAATGAAAAAAACAAAAATTAATTTGCAATCTGTCACTTGAGAATAATTTTTCTGACCACAGTTGTTACTGGTTGTATTTCGTTTAAAAATGAGTCATAATATTGATAACTTATACAGCAAAGCAGAATCGCGGTTAATACCCCAAAAATCGGAACACGCTTATAAAAAAGAATACGACAAGTTTATCAAATGGATGGAAGAGCAAAAGATAACAGATACAGATGAACGAGTTATACTTGCTTACCTTCAGAAAATGTCGGAGCAGTACAAGGCGTCAACTATGTGGGCTATCCATTCGAAATTGCAAAGTATGTTGAAGGTAAACAAAAGGGTTGATATAAAATCGTTTGTGAAAGTGCATGCATTCATGAAGGCAATTAGCAAGAATGACGTAGCCAAGAAGGCATATGTATTCCAGGAAGACGATTTGCGGAAGTTTTTCATAGATGCACCGGACATTACGTATTTATTTTTAAAGATGGTAGCCATTTGCGGAATCTTTGGCTCTTGTAGAAGATGTGAATTGTGCGATTTACGCTTACATGACATCCAGGAAGAAGGAAGCGTATTGCTTATTACAATCCGACCATCCAAGACAGTCAAGGGTCGACGTTTTACTGTTGCCGACAGTGATGGAATTAGTTATGTGCGTTTGGTGAAGCAGTATTTATCATTGCGCCTCCAAAATGTAAGTACAAACCGAGTTTTCTTACGGTATGATAAGGGGAAGTGCACCAATCAAGTGGTTGGTATTAATACATTTGGATCATGTCCCTTTCAAATTGCACGTTATCTTAAATTGGACGATCCTGAGAAATACACGGGTCATGCGTTTCGACGTACGTCTGCTACCATTATGGCGAATAGTGGCATGACAATAGATCAAATCCAACGACAAGTAGGATGGAAATCGGCAGCGGTGGCGGCTGGTTACGTTGAAGAAAGTATAAGCAATAAGAAGAATGTTTCGAACATAATTGGAAGTGCCATTAGTGGAAGCGCAACCCCAGTGAGTTCCGAAAATGTTAGCACTGTTAATTTGAACAACATTTCTTCTGACTTAAAAAACCGCAGTATAAGTATTTCAAACAATACCAACTGTACCTTTCACATTCATTTAAAAAATTAAGATTGTTGAATATATGAATAAAGCTTTTGAAACATTTGTTAGTAGTATTTTATTTGACGTTACAAAGTACTCCTGTCAGATCAGTCATTGAAAAGTTCACATTTAAACTTGGCGTTTCTCGGATTGTTGATGTTGCCATGGAAACTTTAAAACGCGCGTTTTTGAAAGTTGGATTTATGCACGCTGAGGCGTACTTTAAATAAGCAAAATAGGTTACCAATAAAAAAAAATCATTTGATGTTGCATAACAGCCACACGTGACATGCTGTTTTTTATCTCCTTGGTTACGCGTATGATGACACAGACAAGGCAACTTGCTTCTTTTACAATAAATTCGGATGAATTTTAAAAGCGAGAAATTAGGATTGAAATACGAAATAAAATAAAACAACTTCTGCAATACGGAGATCAAGCTTCTTTAAATCCTCGAAGATGTTATAACGCCTCGGCTGGCGCCTCTGCGTTATAATACATCTTCTTGCACCAATAGTAAGCCAAAGGTTGTTTCCAAGTTTTGGTAACACCACGAATCATAAATACTAAAGCTATTTTGGCAATGTCCTGGCATTTTTCTGAACCCAAATCTTGAAACCCTTGAATCTCACCTGTGTGTTGATTGAAATGCAGGCTTGGTTGAATACTCATTTCATCAAACATCAATACACAAATGCGATTCCTGGGTTTCAAGACACTAACATTCTCTTTTAAATTATCAAAAAGATTGTTGTTTATACCTGGTTCAATGGGCACTAATCGTAACAATGTTTTAAGTGTTGTATAGCTAGGTAAATTAAAAATTTGTCTAAAAAGTTTATATGCTTTTAGACTTTGCTTAAATAAAATTAGTCCTAATATTTTATCATTCGTGTCAAATCTTCTTCCGTGAGGTGTTCTTTCCGCCATTATGATTTGGCTTCGAATAAATTGAGCTACTCCACTATCCAAAGAAGACGTGAGGTGGTCTACAATTTCTGCTTTGTCCATACGCTCTAAAAAATTCAATCGTCTTCTAACAGTTTTCAGATGCGACTGTAGCTTGGTGCTCTTTGCTTTGTAACGTAGTAAACTGCGGTACAAGACTTTTTTCTTGGAAGTCAATTGGGACACTCGTGTGTGTCCTATTGATTTTAGTAAAGGCTTATCTACAAAAGAAAGGAATACTTTATATGTACATATATTTGAAATTGAGTGTACAATTGCACATTGGGTATATGTTATTACAGTTACCTGGCTTAATGCATAACTCTGCAGCTTTTTCTATGCTCTCTAGGGACAAATCAGATTGGTACAAATCTGCTAAACAATTACACATATTAGTACATTTAATATATATCATTAGTATATTATGGATATTTAAAATCTTTAAGAGTGTAATAACTTACCTTGTCTTGATAAACCTGCACTTGTAAAAACATGAACTTGTGCTTCTTTCTCTGTGGCTATATCCATTGTAATAGTTGCAGGTGAACCTAACAATTCGGGCAAAAGTAATTGTTATTAGAGTATATTTTATCTAAAATTCTTAACTTTACAAGTTTGTTACAATCCAGCATACCTGATTCTAAACCTGTTGGTCTATTCGTAACGTCTTCTAATGGAAGAATTTGTGACTGCTTGGGCTGGGATCCTGTTAGAAACAGTGTACATTATAATTTATCAACTTTTATCAGACATCCATGCAACTTACATTCTCC
This sequence comes from Agrypnus murinus, assembly GCA_929113105.1. Classification (NCBI taxonomy): domain Eukaryota; kingdom Metazoa; phylum Arthropoda; class Insecta; order Coleoptera; family Elateridae; genus Agrypnus; species Agrypnus murinus. The sequence goes on along the minus strand of OV816024.1, from coordinate 228,838,808 downwards.
GGAAGCTACTGGTTCTTTTAAAGTTGGTAAATTTCTTGAAGGAACTGCTGTTTTCTTCAAAACAGCAGTTCCTTCAAGAAATTTATTTATCATTATAACCACACTTTTTTGTTTAATTCAAACACGTGGAACCGGTGGAACTTTATTTAGGCGTTGAACCGTTGAACCTCGAATATCGTTTTACGCGTTTATGTTACAGATCATAGATAATATAATAATATACTACGTATATAGTATTCAAACTCCAAGCATTGTTCGATGAATAATTCGTGCGCCATCTGTATTTTTGGGGCTAAGTATCTTAAATGCATTTTACCTGTACGGTTTCATCTTTAAGAATTTAAATTATTTTTTCCTTTTGGCTTAGAAAGAAATCCAAGTAATTATTTAAATTAATTTATTCTTACATCGTAACAAATACCTACATTTTTCTTGATTGGTTCAATAGTTCAGATTGTATTTACAATTTCTACTACATTTGCCTTATTATTGTTGTTTAAACCAACTATCTTGCAAACAATGCTATCTTTTAAACTAGCTTTATGACTACAAGAAAATGTACCTGATTTTTTTACAAAACGTATAATAAATTGTCTATTGATTGTTTGTTTTAACTTGTTAACTTTCTGATATAATTTTTTTTGCTTTTGGACACTGCTTTATTTTTGGTTGGCCTGACTTAAAATTTGAAATTGTATCCTCGGAACATGCGGTGTCTTCGAAATTGATGTATGGCGTTCCAGCAATACTTTATAACATCTCTAAATTCCTCCTGCGCTACAATAATAAAATTGTAATTAATTTATTTAAAGAAATTCGACGAAACATTTACTCGGTCTGCTTTACAAGTTTAAATACCTTACCTTTAGAACAGGCACTATTAACTAATTTTCCGGTGCTAGTTATACCTATCACAAATACGGTAATTGTTAATTTTCTTCTCAATTAGTTTTTCAATGTAAGAGTGTTGACAAAAGTTCTTCCATTTAAAGAATGTCGTCAGGTCCTTTGTAGAATTTAAAAATCGATGGCAAATAAATTTTGTAGCGAAAACTTAAAACGGCACAATTATATTTTGGAGTATTTCATTTTTTGAGAAATGTCAGTTTCAATTTTAAAACAAAAAACTGAATTTATAGGATACAGCCCACGTGATTATATTATACAGTGCTATTAAATTAAAATGTAATATGCGTACTATATTGCAAAAGCAAATTAAAATAATCATTTCAAATGCAATCAGCAATACGCAAGCGCTGAAAATGCGCTAGTCGTTTAACCTTTCATTTCAATTACACTGTACAGATATTATGTAAACAGCATTGATACGGTTTGTCACTAAGTTATAGAGCAAGCTGTAGGTCTAGTAGGTCCATGGCCAGTTGCATCGGGTCTTGGCTTTATTAATGGAGATGGTCATGGTAGACCGCATTACAGGTGCCATCTGTATTTTTGGTGCTAAGCTCATAAAATTTTGATTGTATTCAGTTTGCATTCTATATACGTTGTATACAGTGAACTCTATATATATATATATATATATATAGAGTTCACTGGTTGTATATTATTATATGTATTATCTATGTTACCGATTTTTATCGAGCGACATCTATGTGTGTGTTTCCCCGGGTTAAAATCTGCGATAACAAAATAAACTAAAATAAACAAACCCCATGCAAGTTGATGTACCGTGATTATAAATAACACGGCCTCCTCGATTTGAGAGACGAACGACTCTTAGACGGCCGGTCGCATTGAAAAAATTTCTGTTTTCGAGTCCTGTAGTGATTAAGCATTATTGGCGCGCAATCTAGATTGACTCTTGTTTAATTTTAATAAACATTTTTCGTTGACCGTTTGTTAATGTCAATATTAATGAATGATTTTTTCTAAAAAAGGATGTATTAATGGACGTCATTAATACACTCTTTTTTATTAAGTAACTGTTTTGTGAAAAAAGGATGCATTAATGGACCTCATTAATACACTCTTTTTCATTAATAAACCCGTTTGTGATTTTGACGTTTTGATGATGTTTTACTTTGGGCAACCAGATATACGCACAAGTTTGGATTCGGTATTATTTGAAATTTTCTATCTTAAAATCGAAGAATTTTACGGTCAACGAAAAACTGTTGTAATCAATTCGTTTGTTAATGAGCAACTAATGATCTCAACTATTAAAGGCACTCACTCCCTATCGCTCGTTCGTGCTTTAAACAGTTTCGATCATTAATCGCTTTCATTAACAAACTAATTTATTAAATAACTATAACATCAATAATTTATTTATTGTTAGTGGTAAGATATATTGTAATTTTCTATAAACTATATTAGAATTATTAAAAATGCCTCGAAAGTGTTGTGTTACGAACTGTAGCTCGTATGAATTAGAAAATGTATCTCTCCATAGTTTTCCTGCAAATGTAGAATTAAATTTTAAATGGAAAGAAGCTCTAATTAATCATACTGGTACATAATCTATAAATTATTTTATTCATTTTTCAAAGATTTTCGGAGAAATGATATTGGTCTACAGTTTGAAATATTGGTTGAATCGCCCATTGTGAGTGTGGGTATTTCTAACAATAGTTTCAGAAGTACATCAGCGAAACATCCAAGTGTAGGTAATATGTACTTTGATTTATAAGTTTATAAGAGGATAAATTATAATCACCAATTTCCCAACCACTTTTAATAAAAGTTTAGAAGTATGATCGTATATCAGCACTTTTCTTATTTTTGTAGTGAGTTAATAAAGCACAATGATCTTTACAGTGGATATAATTTATTATTATTTGGGGATTTAAACATAATATTTCTCACAATTAAAATATTACTGAATTGTTGCTTTAATTCATCAGATTCTACAGAAGGCTTTGTTTGTTTCTTTTGTTGAATTATCTTTACGATTTTGCATTTTTATAATCGGATTTCGACATTAATATTAACTTATTACAATATATGCAAGTGCGAATTTTAAGAGAGGTTATGTTTTATTAACAACTTTGAGAATTTGCAACCGGGTAGTAATGTAATATTTTGAAAGAAAGTTTGATAATACGCAACCTGGATGTTCTGTATTGTGGCGCCCCCTTCAAAACAGAAATAATGCCTGGAACTACAAATGCGAACGGCCGTGTAACTTTTGTCTCACAAATCGAGGAGGCCGTGATAAATAATTAAAGTAGAGGCTTCAGGAATTTGAAACTTTTTCTTCTTCTGTGGCATCAAACGGATGTGGTATCAACTTCTAGTAGATAGCATGGCGCGTAATTCAAATTTATTGGTTTGCTAGTTGTGCTTTCATACACAAATCCAAAAATCTAATGATAATTTTAACTTTTAAATTTTTATAGACTGTCGACGAATGACAGGTAAAGAATAATTATATTATTATTATATAACTGAAATAAGTAACTATAAATATATATAAATATTTAAAATAGACAAGTACCTATATTATTCATAAAATTAGGATGCGTAGTTATTTAATATTAATTTTTTATAAATAAGCAAATGTGACAAACATAATAGGTTTTAGGAAACACATTTGTTGTAATGATATATATATATATATATAGTAGACTTTTAATTAATGGCTTTTATAATATATAATGGCATATATATATATATATATATATATATATATATATATATATATATATATATATATATATATATATATATATATATATATATATATATATATATATATATATATATATATATATATATATATATATATATATATATATATATATATATATATATATATATATATATATATATATATATATATATATATATATATATATATATATATATATATATATATATATATATATATATATATATATATATATATATATATATATATATATATATATATATATATATATATATATATATATATATATATATATATATATATATATATATATATATATATATATATATATATATATATATATATATATATATATATATATATATATATATATATATATATATATATATATATATATATATATATATATATATATATATATATATATATATATATATATATATATATATATATATATATATATATATATATATATATATATATATATATATATGATACTTCACTACTTTTCCGGGTTTCGCTCCGCGTATTCACTATTCGGCTCCTAGAGGAACCAGACAATGGTTGACGACGTTTCGGCAAGATCACACTTGCCATCTTCAGGTCACTTCTAACTTCCTTCTCCTTGTGCTGTTACAAAATTTAAAACGATAGGGAAATTTTTAGATTTAATTTCATCGACGTCTGATTACTTGTAATTAGGCAATAAAACTAAAATACATTGTAAAAGAGATTAATAAATCTTCGAGGACTTGCAGCCTTTTTATTTTTTTGTATTAATTAAGAATAAAATAATTTTTTTCGAATGACATTTCGCCTAATCAAGATTAGGCTTTTTCTAGTCTTTAATAGTATATTAAGGGCTTAATTAAATTAAATTAATTAAAGTTAAATCGATTAAATTAAGTTTAATTTAAAATAAAAATAATTTTGAAAGTCCTAAACTTCAAGTAGGTAGGTGCTGTGGTCTATAATTATTCTTATTATTATGGAGACGTCGTAAACAAGAGTAGTAAAAGGGGGTGCTCTAATTTCGCGATTTACGCTCTAGAAACAGTCCGCAAAATAGGTTATAATCATGTCATAATCGCCCGAGCGGACATAATGTATAACGTTTTATTTTATTTTGCTTCATGGAAAGGATAATTGCAAGCAATTGTACATTTCATTTTGAAAAAATGTAATAGTTATAATTATTTATTAAAATTGTTAGAACTCTATAGAAACGTTGTCTTTGTATCTTAGGAACTTTATACGCCCTCGGGCTAAAAAAGTCAAATTACGCCCGCAATTGAGTGCCAATAAAGACGATTATCATGTCAAAATAAAATAATGTATATTATATATCCAGGGACTAAAATGCATTTTTTTAAATTATTAATTAACACTTAAAAAACACTTTAGTCCAGTGGTATATACGCTATTTTTGCACGTCCTAAAGGACTTAATCGCAAAAATTCAAAATTTCGAAAATTTCGTTACATGTCATGCGGACAATTGCCAAAATCACATAGTTTCAGGATAATAAATCCTAACATGTACCGCGATTACTTTTTTTTGTTGTTTACTTGTTGTTGTTGTCAAGGAAACACTTTACTCCCTCAGGGAATTCCACCCCAAGTAGGGATTTTTAACTTGCCAAACATCGCATTGACACGGGACCTACAGTTTTACTTCCTATCCGAGAAGAAGGCATGTTTTTAATTTTTTTCCGCTATTAAAAATTACCAGCTCAGCCGGGGATCGAACCTGCGATCCTTGGATTATGAAGCAAACATGCAAACCACGAATCCACCGAGGCTGGCAAGTTTGTTTGTATTATTGCTTTTAGAAAGAAAAGTTAGACGCAACATACTCTGCAGACTATTTTTCTGCATTTAATACACCCAATAATTAAATAAGTCATTTATTAAATTCATTGAAAAAAATTTCATTTCAGATTTAATCTTTAAATGGAAATAGTAATTATTATGAACAAATAAATAACGGTAGGTAACCCAAAATAGTATATTAAGTGGAATTCTGTTATAAGTTGTAACCTCAAACTGGTTACCGGGTGACGATCAGATGAGGGCTTTCCTACACAACTACTAAATGTTCTCAACATTCATTGTATTATAAAAGCTGGCAATTTAATTCTTACTTCTCAAACCAGGCTTTGAGAAAGGCAGGCTCAAAGCAGGGTTAAATTGATAACTATAAGTACCAAATATTACAATCAAAACGTCTCTTTTTAAATTAATATTTAATAAAACTAACAATAAGAATAATTTATTAGAACAGATTTAGAATATCAATTATACTTATTATTCACTACGTGATGATGGATGATGAGGTCGTTCCCAACTTCATAGTAGAGTCAATTTTTGCATTAAGTTCTTATTTTTAACTATCTAAAGATAGAGACTTGAAATCTTTTGTAATGCCTTCAGTACTGGACCAATATAAAATGTTATATGTTTAAAATGATTAAAATGGCGCCGAATGAGAAAGGTCGTGTTTGTTTATACTGCAAAATTAGAGCAGTTAATGGACCTAAATGTGTTAATTGTGGAACTGTTTTTCATCCAAAGTGTGTTGAACGATTAAGTATTAAAGTTATCAATAATGATCAAGTTGAATGTTGCAATTATGTTGATAAAAATGTGCAAAATGATTCTACTATTCAAAATGAAGAGATTCAATTTTCACAAAATGTGAGTATTAACAATGAAGTGATAACATTCCTTAAAAGCTGTGTATTTGCTGATATGTTAAAATCTATTGTACGACAAGAAACAAAACATTTACAAGATCAAATTACTGATCTTCAGAATGAGATTACTAATTTGAGAGAAAGTAATGTTGATTTAGTTAAATTACTTACGAAAGATATTGAATTAACTGATAAATCATCTATTTCAAAAAATAATAAGCAGCGGTCGACATCCGTTAATAAACCAATTGAAATTACAGACAACTCTTTGTCTTTTCCAAAGCAAACATCATTTGCTGAAATTCTTAAGGCAAATAATAAAAATGCAAATAAATCTAAACAAGATTCATTTAATCACAATCGACGGAAAAATACACTGATTATCGGTACCGCACCTGCTGCAACTGTTTCCAATAATGCTGCTAACATTTCTGAATCAAATGAATTTGCTGCTGTTTTCTACAAGAAAAGATCTTCATATTTACATTTAACCAGAGTTAATCCATCTGTAGATAAAACTAAAATTACTGAATACATCATGAAAAAACTAAGTAATGATACTAAGGAAAATGTCACAGCTGATGTTAAAATTGACCAATTAAGATCAAAGTTTCCAGATAACTACAGCTCCTTCAAAATCACAGTTAATTCCCAATATGTATCTAAATTATTGGATTCATCTTTCTGGCCCAGTGGCGTAGGTGTTAGAAAATATTATGAGAAAAAATTAGAAAAGCGAAATTTTCAAGTGACTCAGACAACTCCTGTAAAACCCTAGCGATATATTATCAAAATGTACGTGGTTTGAGAACAAAGCTAAATGATCTTTATAATAATGTTTTGTGCGAAAATTACCCAGTAATTATTTTATCAGAAACCTGGTTGACTGAAGATATTTACTCTAATGAGTGCTTTGATAGTAGGTACATGGTTTTCAGAAAAGATAGGAGCGTGGAAATATCAGGGAAATCCAGGGGTGGGGGTGTGTTAATCGCAATTCATAAGACGATTTCTGCCACGCAATTACAATTAAACGTATTAGATAGAGAAGAACTTTGGGTTTCTCTAAATATAAATGGTAAATTTATTACATTAGGAGCAGTATATTTTCCTCCAGCTTCTGAAATTATTGCTTACCATAATCATACAGCGTTATTAGAAGAGCTATTATTATCGTATCCCTCTCATACGTTCTGCGTAATCGGCGTAATGGATTGGTTCTGAGGACAAAGTGGGATTTACAGCTTGTGATTTAAGATCTGTGATAAGTCAATCTTTCTGTGATACTGTGAATTATTGTGGTATGTTTCAGTTTAATAATATCTTAAATGACAATAGTGTAGTGCTAGATTTAGTGTTCTGTAATTCTGAATCAGTTCTAGTCACCTCTAGTCAACCAATACTGCTTTGTGATAGACATCATCCCTCGCTTTTAATCAATATCTGTGATACAAACATTGATTGTTCAAGTTCTTCCTGTGATATATATAATTTTAATTTTAAATCTGCTCCTTATAATGAAATTAATAATTTTCTCATGCAAATTAATTGGGAAATTCTAAATGAGTATGAAACTGTAGATGACTGCATTGATAAATTTTATGAAATAATATGGTCAGCTATTCACATATTTGTTGAATTACGTTTGTTTAAAAATTCAAATAATTTTCCACAATGGTTGGACAATGAAACAAAGCTACTAATAAAACAAAAAAATATTGCTCACAAAAAGTACAAAAGTTCAGGTTCTTTAAATGATTATTCTTATTTTAGTAATTTAAGAAAACAAAGTAAAGGTTCTGTTAATAAATGCAAAATAAATTATATTAGAAATATTGAAACGAATATTGTAGAAAATCCTAAAGCATTTTGGAATTATGTAAATTCTTTGAAGTCAATTAATATTATACCAAAAACCATGCATTTAAATGATGCTAAAGCAGAAACACCATCAGATATAGTTAAATTATTTGCTACCTATTTTGAATCGGTCTATTCAGATTCAAAAGTGAGTACATCATCAAATTTGTTATTAAAAAATCATACTTATGATATTGACTTGAGTAATATACTTATAAGTTCCGATCTTGTTTTAAAAAAATTAGAAGCTTTGGATGTAAATACGAATGCTGGTCCAGATGGGATACCGCCAATGTTTATTAAACATTGCAGCAATTCGTTGGCATTACCACTCTCAATTATTTTTTCTAAATCATTATGTTCTTCATACTTTCCTGATATATGGAAAACTTCTGATGTGGTTCCTATATATAAGAATGGTATCCGATCTCAAGTAACTAATTACAGAGCAGTAAGCATTTTATCTACGATTCCAAAAGTCTTTGAATCTGTAATCTGTGATGTACTTATGGAATCAGTTAAAAACCATATTATACAAGAACAGCATGGCTTTCATAAAGGTCGTTCTACAGCTACTAATTTATTTATTTTTACCAATTTTGTGATAGATAATATTGAAAGAGGTTTTGAAGTTGATTGCATATATACTGACATAAGCAAGGCTTTCGACAGAGTTGATGTTGATATTTTATTACGTAAATTAGAGATGATTGGAATAGGAAACCCTTTACTAGGATGGCTGCAATCTTATCTCAAAAATCGTAGACAGTTTGTTAAGATAAATAACGCAAGATCACAATTAATTAATGTGTTATCAGGTGTGCCACAAGGATCCCACTTAGGACCAGTTCTGTTTTCAATCTACATTAATGACATTAAAAATTACATAAATCACAGTTCGTTTTTATTGTTTGCCGATGATTTAAAAATTTATAAGTGTATTACTTCGGTAGCTGATAGTACTCTGTTACAAAAAGACTTATCGTCTGTGATTAAATGGTGTAAAAATAATGGGTTAGAATTAAATGTGAGCAAATGCAAAGCAATGAAGTTCTCTAGGAAGCGAATTATTACTACTTATAGTACCTATTACATAAACAATGTTGCTCTAGAAAATGTAGTGTCTATAAGAGATTTAGGCGTTCACCTTGATTGCGAGTTAAGTTTTTCATTACACTTAAATGAAACTGTTTTAAAGGCTAATAGAATGTTGGGTTTTGTAACACGTCATACTAATGACTTTACTGAATTAAGAACAATTATAATATTATACACGGCTTTTGTAAGATCTCTTTTCGAATATTGTACAATAATCTGGTCACCTTTTTATGTAACACATGAATGCCGTATTGAAAAAGTGCAAAGAAAGTTCATTAAATATTTATGTTTCAAATTTAACATACTGTTTGATAGGAATAATTATGAAAACATATTAAAATATTTTAACCTGCCTCCTTTATCTCTCCGGAGAACATTTTTTGATGCTTGTTTTGTGTTTAAGGTGTTATCGTCAATTGTAGATTTACCTGTGTGCATTGAAAAATTTTCTTTACGTATTCCAGTATATGGTACAAGGAATTCACTCCTCTTAGTAAGACCTTTTCATCGCACTAATTACGGTATGTTTTCTCCGTTAAGTAGAATGTGTCATGTGGTGAATAACTTGGAGGATGTGAATTTCTATGGTATAACCTACACTATTTTTTTAAATCAGTTAAGAGTCTGCCTAAATATCTGATATGTAATTAGCATGCGTACTCATATAATAATTTAATGAATTTACCTGTTATAATAGTATAATAATATAAGTATATAAAATTATATGAAGTATGATTCATTGTACTAACACTATGTTAAATGGAATTTGTTTGTTTCCGTAATAAAGAATTATTAAAAAAAAAATGGGGGCACGCCCCCTCGGGGGGTTGAAACCCCCATTTTGTAGCCCTAATTTAATAACGCAACCAAATTGAGTGAAATTTATGTTGGGAGGGTTCTTGGAGTCGCTGATTATGAATCCAATGAGAAAATTGAAAAATTCAAAGTGGCGGACACCAAAATGGCGGTCCTAAAATAACGGCATTTGAGATTGAGAATGCGATTTACGCCGTTTCTATTGATTTTAGAGAAAAGCTCAAAGAGTCAAAAAATGTTTAAAATGTGATTTTGCAAAGGAATACACCATTTTGGTTACCTTATTATGTAATCCTTTCTCTTTGCCCTAGTAGTAGAGTAAATTTTTGCATTAAGTTCTTATTTTTTACTATCTAAAGATAGCGACTTGAAATCTTTTGTAATGCCTTCAGTACTGGACCAATATAAAATGTAATCTGTTTAAAATGGGGGCACGCCCCCTCGGGGGGGTTGAAACCCCCATTTTACACTCTCAATTTAATAACTCGGGAAGTTTTACATCAACTTGAGCGAAATTCATATTGGGGGGTTTTAGGGGTTGCTGATTATGAATTCAATGAGAAAATTAAGAAATACAAAATTTTATATATATTTATACATTAAATAATATTTAGAATGCAAATTCATATAGAAAAATTTATCATCGACTCTGCTGGGACTCGAACCCAGGACCCTCCACTGTCTAGGTGGTATCTCTACCAACTGAGCTACAGAGCACGACTATCAGCAAAGCGAGAAATTTTCCATATGAATTAGATAGTAGGCAAACATACAAAGTAACTAGATAATTTTTTGAACATTTATATATTTTTAAATATAGTTTATTTAGTAGGTACTTATTTATTATTTTATTATTATGTTGTGAACAATTTATAAATATGACTGATGACATAATGCAACACTATCATTAAAAACTTTAACAAGTATTTTATATTGGTACAATACGAGGGTTGCGCTGAAAATTGTTATTAGTAAAAAGACCGTTGCATTTTTTAACAAACAATCTTTATTGTTTTTCAAAATAATCTCTATTCAGACTAATACACTTGTGCATTCTTTGAAACCACTTTTTAAAACATTCGGAAGATTCATTTTCTGAAAGGTCCTCAAAAATTCTTTGAAATTCTGTAACTGCTGCATCTGCGTTGGAAAATCTTTTACTTCGCATCTTTTTTTAACAGTTGGAAACAAAAAAAGTCGCACGGCGCCAGATCTGGGCTATACGGATGATGAGTTACCAATTGAACTTCCGTATCTTTCAAAAAATCCAATGTTCTGGCAGCAGTGTGGGAGGATGCGTTGTCATGATGGACTAAGATGTTACGCAAACCGGTCCTTTGGCGACCTGCCTGTTATCTTGCAAACATCTGTGGTAAAGCCACTTCGCAGTACCATTCAGAATTAACAGTTCTGCGATCTTCAAGTGGAATAATAGCAACAGGACCACATCGGCGGAAGAAATAGCAATCATTTTCTTCTTGAAGCTTCTGCCACGAATTACTTTTGTGGGCAAGTCTTCATCTTCGAATACCCAAACACTAGACTGCTGTTTAGTTTCAGGGTCGTAACTGTATACTCAAGATTCGTCACTAGTTACAATGTATGCCACTTGCCTGGAAGCTCCTCCGTCAAATTTTTGCAACATAAATTTATACCAGTCTATTCGAGACTGTTTTTGACTTTCTGAGAGCAAATGCGGTATCCAACGGCTTGCTAGCTTTCTTACACCAAGATGTTTATGCCAAATGGTATTCACCGCCGAGGATCCAATCTTCACTTCCTCCTGATCTACCTATAAGTAATATTTCGATTGGAATGAATCAAGCTTGCCACACGATCAACATTTTCTAAACAGGCAGCTTCTGCAGGTCTTGCTTCGTCTTCTAGCAGTTCTCGCCCTCGTCGAAATTCGCGGAACCAATGACTAACAGCGGATAATGGAGGGGCAGCATCGCCAAAAGCTGCTATCAAATTTTCATGACTTTTCTGGTATCCTAACTGTCTTTTATAGTCGTAGAGTATCATAGCTCTAAAGGCAGTTCGCGGAATGCTCATCTTTACTGAATTAAAAATGCACAACTACTTATCTTACAAAATTAACTACGTTTCACAAGGAAACCGGAACGTTTGACAATTGTGGGTAACGAATGTCAACTAATGCGACATTCAATTGTTGCAATTGTTTCTAGCCAATTGATCTTCCATGGCTGCTACTAACTATTAACAGAGCATCCCTCGTATCAACATCCGTATGTCAGATTCGTTTGTTAATTCTTTGCTGGAACTTTTCGATCCTAAATTTATGATATTTGTGACGGTAGAAATTCCTTGATAGAAGCTCTTTCAGATCAGCATGTGTATGTATATGTTGTATTATTAGCAACTACATGTTTCACTTGTGCCTATACCAATTCTATTGTAGTTAAATAAAATATCCTCGGTTGAAATGACCTTACCATAAAGCCAATCGATACTGCCACTTTTTCAAACTTTGTATTGGCGATTTCTCAGATAGATAGATTAAGGTACGAGTTGCATACAAAGCTTTATGTTGGACTGCTGTAATTAGTCTAATCAATTTAGAGAAAATAGCGGAAAGTTGAGGTAAGTCCATGGATTTTTGCATACGGCTTCCTTGTGGGTTATTAAACAACTCCTTAAAAGTCAACACCTGTAGGTGGTGAGCTCGAAGAAATAATGAGGATAAACCACGCTCCCTACCGGTTTTGTCGTTTTTCTCGGAAACCATTAGGGTTATCGAGATAAAGGAGGTTAGGTAAGATAAAGCTTATTTAAATCCCTACCAAAAGTGTTCGAATTTTTTTTCGTACTTCGCCTTCTTTCTGTGTTATCGAAGAAAGGAGATATGTCATACACGGATCAGCAATTTGCACCAGTAAACTTGCTCAAGGAACTTTCTGGCGTAACTTTTTATGGTCCCCTATTGTCATGAAGTAGCTAACAAAAATTCGTTGAGAACCGGACGCATCGTGATACAGTCATCATTTATCTTAGCATCTCTTCGGCAAAATCCATCAGGTGATATTATCGATATTCTTGATAGCAGTCGGCTGAAAAATTCGTATTGGCAAGTTAATTTTAGAAGAGTACCTGCACTACTGAATCCAACCCAATACGTACAAGGTGTTTCGCCTTTTTTGAAATCATAATTTCCTTTATTTATAAGTTCTTGGTACTAAATCATTACGCCTTAAGGAGACTTAACGGTACGTTTCAAGCAGTCTTTATGGAATGCTTCGTGTTTAGCTCTGATCAATCTTTTGCAAGAGTAACTATCGGATACACCAGACTTTAACTAGTTGATGAATATGACCTTAGTTCAGCATTTCTAACCAGGACAACTTAGTTTTAGCCCATTCTACTCGTCGTTTTGCAGATACTTGTCAGCGTTAACTATGCTGTTTATGAACTAAAATCTTCTTAATCCTCTAGCTAACATACAGCCTCAAATCATTATGTCTTGAGGAAACTTAACATTAAGCAGTTTTGTTCTAATTTTACTCTTGCAAAAGAGTAATCATAGCTAAACAAGAAGCATTCCATAAATACCGCTTGAAACCTAATGTTAAGTTTCCTCAAGGCGTAATGATTTATAGCTATATGTCAGCTGCAGGATTAGTAAGATTTGAGTTCATAGACGGCACAGTTAATGCTGAAAAGTCATTCACAATCATTATTGGTTGGTTAAATTTAAATGGCAGATTCACATACGGTTCATTATAAGCATTTAAAAAATAACTAGAGTTAAATATTAAAAATACCAAGAGCGATATTAATCCCCCTTCTTATATCTTTTTACACTTAAATATAGATTTTATATGCATTCTTTTTGGCCTAATAAATACCCTAAATATAGAATAACCACTTTTCTTTGCTACAAGCCAAGATCGGTTTAGGTAGGAAGATAAATACATATATTCTTTTTAATACGTACCGTAAGGAAATTACAGACAAATTTTTAAATTTAATTAAAAAACGAGATGGAACAAACTCAGCATTTAGGCGACAATATTTCCTGATTTTACTAGCATTTTCAGAATAATTAACATATTATACAGATTTACATCTATAATTATTAGTGAAACTAATCTAACTGTTAATAATAATTAATTATTAGGAGTAATACATTTAGATTTTAAAGTAAAGTATGTGGTACTTAGCTATCAATTCACTAATCTGCCCCAGTAATAGCAGGCTGTTAATATTACTAGCACAATTACCATTAAAATGATGAGAAACACAAGAATCTTAATCAATAGTTAAATCTAATTTTTCGTCTAAATTTAATTGATCTAAGCGGTCAAGCATTCGTTTAAACATTCTAGAAGGCAATGGAACAGCCAACAGGAAATAGTTAAGTTAGGGAGCCAGTAAATAATCCAAATAGTCTGGAGAAATAGTCTTACGAAGAAAACAGAACAGACATTTTTTATAGAAAAATTAATTATCTATCTATTTTATTTAAACAATTTTTTTGTTAAATTAATATTTTAAGAGTTATTACACTGTAATATTTTCCTGTTTCAGTGAGATGTTAGCCGTTTGCGAATTATTTAGCAAATCTAAAAAGTGAAAACTTTGCTGTGTAATAACTCTTAAAACATTAATTTGAAGCAATTAAAAAATTGTTTTAATAAAAAAGAGAGATAATTTATTTTTCTACAAAAAAGTCTGTTATATTTTTTTCGTAGAACCAACCGTTCTCGAGATATTTTCAAAAATATCGGGTATATATAGGGTTTATTAAAATGGCTACTGAAGCATACCCGTCTCCGCCACACCAAATTAGTTTTATACTGACGACCGACCAACTAACAAATTCCAATAATAGAATAGCATGCATTTTTGCTGGTGATATTGAAAGCAAATGATGGCAACAGCGCCGGTCCTCATGTTATACTTAAAACCTGTGTATAATTTGATATTGGGGCTCACTTTGCCGATTAAATCGTATCTAATTATATGGTCCTCACGTCGTCAGTAGTATAGTGTAGCCTCACTTGGTATTATTATACACAGCAAATAAAACTTTTTTAAATTCAAAGAAATCTGTGTATATTTGCGAGATACATAACTAGAACAAGTAAACAAGTGATGACAAAAAAAATTGCAAAGCTGTGACCATTTATAAGGGTGGTCCTCATTAACTATGGTTCATGATATGTCCTCACTTTGATAAGTGGCCGTAAATATATATATATATATATATATATATATATATATATATATATATATATATATATATATATATATATATATATATATATATATATATATATATATATATATATATATATATATATATATATATATATATATATATATATTGCGATGAATTGGCATAAACAGAATAACTTTGATTTCTTTTGCCCCACCTCGGCTAGCAAATAAAAATATAAACGTTGAATTCGGCTAATTAAAAATAAAATATTGTTTTTATATTCAAAATACATTCAAATAACGAATAATTGCTGTTAGCTTGTAAATAATTGATTTATAAATTTATTTTTAAAAAGACTGTGCTTTGGAAATGCTTTTCAACTTTCCTCATTTGTATTCTTATATGAATCAAAATTACTTTTTAATAGATTTAATTAATGCACTAGTTACATAACAATGTTACGTGAATTCTGACTAAATCAAGTTTACGTAATAGAGTTGGGCGCCAGTTAAATAACTTAAATTAACAGAATTAAATTTAATAAAAATAACTCATCTCAGGGTGAATGTGGATTCCTGTAGGTTTTAAAAATATACAAATTGAAATTGAAAACACTTTTTAAAATTGAAATCTTAATTAAGTTTAATGGCTAAATTGTTTCAAATCACTTTATTTCACCTCACAAACAATAGTCTTTTCTTCAGCAGATGCCAATACAAAAAGGAAATAACTTCCTACCTCTTTATAAAACGATGCTTCTTCCTTTTTCTATAGATGTCCTCTTTCCAAAACCAATTCAGGGTTGACTTTCTTCCTTTTTGCATGGATTTCCCATATAACACCATCCACACTCTTGGTTTTGGTAACTCACTTTTGTTTTATTTTAATAACGGGTACTATATCCCTTTTTCGAAGAACTTGTGTTTGCTTCTTGTGTTTAATTAAATAAAACACCGATTGATGGTTTTAATCGAAGATTTATTATCTTGCTTACTTAGCAAGTAAATTAATTTTAAAAGGTAGTTCTTTATACACTTTTACAATTTACAACCTTTTTAATACTTTCGCCGTATTTCATTCATCAACCAACTTAACTATCTATTTACATTTGTACTATATTATTTACATGACCTTACTCTTTCGCTTTATCTCAGGAACTGTCTATTTACATTTTTATTATATTTCTTATATCGACTTTACTCTGTCGTCGTTTATCATGAAGTCCTTTTTACATTTTATTATTCTTTTAACACGACTTTACTGCGTCGCTTTATATTACTGACTCTCTTAAAATTATAATTTTCTTATATCGACTTTACTCTGTCGCTTTCTATCAGTAAGTTCTTTACATATTTTATTTATATTTCTTATATCGACTTTACTCTGTCGTCGTTTATCATGAAGTCCTCCAAAATTATGTTTTTCTAAGCTATATACTATTTCCTATTTACATAATTTGACGCCACCTTATGATCTAATACAATGATTATACTATTTACAACATAATAGCAGATAAAAACATAGTTATAACAGTGACACATCTATTACACATTATTACATAACATTTGCAATAACAAAGAACTATTTACAAGAACAAAACCTTAAAGAATCACATAACCCGTCGATATAACACATTTGAAATTATCATAACTGCATTACATCATAACAATAAATTGCGACCAACTGGATGTTACGTATACTTAAGAAATCGGTGAATAAACTGTTTGATAATAACTAAAGAAACATGTATTATCTAATCTTATTAAAAAGTATACACATTGATTGTATAATCAATGACACACCATTAAATAACTTAAAATTATTTTTAACAGAGAAAGTTATTAAAATATTCCTAAAGTGTTAGTTTTCAATGAAGATTTTAAAATCTTACAATAATTTCCAAAATTACCAAAATTTTGACACTAAAATCCACAGCATTTATCCCCTCCTGTTTGAAATAAAATTGTAAATGCAATTTTACTTTTAAACACAACAAATGTTAAAAGTATTTTATTTTTAAACACCAATTCATTTTTTTGTATTTTTATATTTTATCCCAATAAATTTCCCTAGTCTATATATCCTAACAAACTATTTACAATATTTACAATAATAATTACATCTTATCAATCCTTGTCCCCAATCCTATTCATCTAATTATTTCAGAATCCTTTTTCTTCATATCATCAAGTTTCCATATTCATTTTCATTAATAAATGCACTCTTAACTAATTTACTAATATTTTCCTCATCAATATCAATAGTTCATCATAATTTTCAATATTATTCATTTCTAAAAACGTCTAACCTTCTAACTTCTTCTAACCACAATCCTATTTTATTTTCAATAATATATTTATCATAATCAAATTCATCCTCTTCATTCATCATTTCATCATATAATTATCATACTTTAAACCCCATTTTCCCCTATTTTAATAAATATTTCAATTATCTTTCTTCAATCATATTCAAACTATTCCCTTCTTTATTGTCAATAACAAATACAAAAACATAAGTCCTAATTGGGTGTAAAATTCCATAAGCCTGTTTATTATATAAAGTCATATCCGTTACATAAAGTCTAAATTAGTTTAATTTATCATACTTCGGTTTATTGTCTCTATTGGTTATATAATTTTAATTTAATATAATTATCCTAAAAAGATCGGTATTTCTTTCGTCTGCTTTTAAAATTTAATAGATGGAAATTACTAAATGGTAATATTTGCCTGTTACAAAATTTATCTGTTGTCAAAATCTTTTTCCTCCTATCTGTTTCAAACTTCCAATTTTTCCCTTCTGTCTTGAAATTACACAATATAGCTTTATATCTTGATTTTGTATCTTTGTATTTTAGTTGTACCTTCCTACTCCTAATTTGTTCACTTTTAGTAACCCTTTTCTTATCTTTTCTACTATAATCTAACTTTTTCATTATTTCTTCCTTTAAAATTTCATCTTCGTTAACATTATAACTTACATTTACAATTTCTAACTCATCTTTCACAATGTTATCCTGATTATTCCCTACATCTAATTTTCCTAATTCTACAAATTGTTTAGTTTTTAATATTTTTAATTTTTCCTCATCTTCCTCCACTACACTAAATGGTTGATTAATTATATTTTCATCATCCTGTAACAAATTACCGTCCTCTTTCTTATATTTCTCACTATTATAATCGACTTTGTCAATTCTTTCTTCCTTTAAAATTTCATCTTTATTAATATTATAATTTACATCTACCTTTACTGATTCATCTTTTACAGTGTTATCATTATTATTTCCTACATCTACTTTCCCTAAGTCTGTTGAATTTATTTCTTTCTCTTTGTTTGTCATATATACTTCATTATCACTAATTTGTTTAATTCCCTCATCTTTCTTATTTTCTTCACTAAATTTTGGCTGATTGATTATTTCAGATTGTTTCTTAAACATGTTCTTTATCATTTCAGATCGTCTATCTAATTTTGCATTCAATTCTTCTCTGTCTTGTTTTCTTTCTTCGGATTGTTTGTCGAATCTAGCATTCATATCCTGCATAAGTGCTATAAGTTGTGAAAGTGTAGGTTCTACTGTTTTGCTTTCTTCACCGTTCCCCTCCATTATGGAAATGGTTAAAGCTTTCTGCTTCTCAGCCACAACTAATTCTTTATCTGTATACTTCTTTTTCAATACTAAAATACTTTCCGCGGCAGAATAAATATTTTTAACCGACGTCATACATTAATCACTACACAGAATTTACTCAAATATCTTTTAAATATGTTATTATAA
Source organism: Agrypnus murinus (assembly GCA_929113105.1). NCBI lineage: Eukaryota > Metazoa > Arthropoda > Insecta > Coleoptera > Elateridae > Agrypnus > Agrypnus murinus. The sequence continues at coordinate 228,819,742 of OV816024.1, read as the reverse complement.
GCCTAATCTTTTTTTTTTTTTAAATTTGCTATAATACGCAGTAATATGCCTACAAAATTCTAATATAAACCTAATAAGCTAATAAAAGCCAAATAACCTATCAAAGCCTATTAATAATCAAATGCCAAATCATTTATTATAACCTACAAAAGCCTATTAATATTCAAAAGCCCCACGTTGACAGCGACAAATTTATATGCGATGAATTGGCATAAACAGAATAACTTTGATTTCTTTTGCCCCACCTCGGCTAGCAAATAAAAATATAAACGTTGAATTCGGCTAATTAAAAATAAAATATTGTTTTTATATTCAAAATACATTCAAATAACGAATAATTGCTGTTAGCTTGTAAAGAATTGATTTATAAATTTATTTTTAAAAAGACTGTGCTTTGGAAATGCTTTTCAACTTTCCTCATTTGTATTCTTATATGAATCAAAATTACTTTTTAATAGATTTAATTAATGCACTAGTTACATAACAATGTTACGTGAATTCTGACTAAATCAAGTTTACGTAATAGAGTTGGGCGCCAGTTAAATAACTTAAATTAACAGAATTAAATTTAATAAAAATAACTCATCTCAGGGTGAATGTGGATTCCTGTAGGTTTTAAAAATATACAAATTGAAATTGAAAACACTTTTTAAAATTGAAATCTTAATTAAGTTTAATGGCTAAATTGTTTCAAATCACTTTATTTCACCTCACAAACAATAGTCTTTTCTTCAGCAGATGCCAATACAAAAAGGAAATAACTTCCTACCTCTTTATAAAACGATGCTTCTTCCTTTTTCTATAGATGTCCTCTTTCCAAAACCAATTCAGGCTTGACTTTCTTCCTTTTTGCATGGATTTCCCATATAACACCATCCACACTCTTGGTTTTGGTAACTCACTTTTGTTTTATTTTAATAACGGGTACTATATCCCTTTTTCGAAGAACTTGTGTTTGCTTCTTGTGTTTAATTAAATAAAACACCGATTGATGGTTTTAATCGAAGATTTATTATCTTGCTTACTTAGCAAGTAAATTAATTTTAAAAGGTAGTTCTTTATACACTTTTACAATTTACAACCTTTTTAATACTTTCGCCGTATTTCATTCATCAACCAACTTAACTATCTATTTACATTTGTACTATATTATTTACATGACCTTACTCTTTCGCTTTATCTCAGGAACTGTCTATTTACATTTTTATTATATTTCTTATATCGACTTTACTCTGTCGTCGTTTATCATGAAGTCCTTTTTACATTTTATTATTCTTTTAACACGACTTTACTGCGTCGCTTTATATTACTGACTCTCTTAAAATTATAATTTTCTTATATCGACTTTACTCTGTCGCTTTCTATCAGTAAGTTCTTTACATATTTTATTTATATTTCTTATATCGACTTTACTCTGTCGTCGTTTATCATGAAGTCCTCCAAAATTATGTTTTTCTAAGCTTATATACTATTTCCTATTTACATAATTTGACGCCACCTTATGATCTAATACAATGATTATACTATTTACAACATAATAGCAGATAAAAACATAGTTATAACAGTGACACATCTATTACACATTATTACATAACATTTGCAATAACAAAGAACTATTTACAAGAACAAAACCTTAAAGAATCACATAACCCGTCGATATAACACATTTGAAATTATCATAACTGCATTACATCATAACAATAAATTGCGACCAACTGGATGTTACGTATACTTAAGAAATCGGTGAATAAACTGTTTGATAATAACTAAAGAAACATGTATTATCTAATCTTATTAAAAAGTATACACATTGATTGTATAATCAATGACACACCATTAAATAACTTAAAATTATTTTTAACAGAGAAAGTTATTAAAATATTCCTAAAGTGTTAGTTTTCAATGAAGATTTTAAAATCTTACAATAATTTCCAAAATTACCAAAATTTTGACACTAAAATCCACAGCAATATATATATATATATATATATATATATATATATATATATATATATATATATATATATATATATATGCCAATGATTTTAAGACATCTTCGAAAAGATGTCATTAAGACGTCATTTCTTGATCTTTAGGCGTTCAGACATAATATGGACATAAAAAAGATGTCTTTAAGACAAAGTGTGCTGTCTGGGTATAGATTCGGTTCATTTCCCCAACAATATCTTTTTTAAATATAAAGGAATAAAACAAAAACAAATTCTAAAACTTAAAAAAATTGTAATGTCTTTCAATTGGTGGAGGCCCCTGGGCTGCAGAATTAAAGAAATTGAAGCTATTATTGATATTGTATATTGATAATAATTGTACATTGTGTAAAAACAAAGAAGCTGTGTAAAAGCTTGTGCTTGCCAATAACACAATTTTAACTTCTAGCCTAGTTAAATAATACATCAAAACAGTTTTATTGCACTGCACTGTCACATATATATAATTTGTCATCTTTGAACATTTTTCATTTAGAGATTTTCTATACATTCTCTTTTAAACAGCATAAATGCTCCCACTCCACTGTCCAAATCAGAATTCTTCTTCAAATATTAGTTTTATAATTATTTTGTTCCAAAAATCCACTTTACAATTTTGACATATTTTGATACAAACTTTAATTAAATTATTTAATAATTAAATAATTTAATTATTGAATACTTAACTGACAAACAACCAGCATTATGTAAAGCTCGTAATTTTCTGGAGATGATAAATTCATTTTCTGATGAATCGGTGGGTTTGCTATAATAATACATGATACATATCTACCAATAAGAATGATAGAACTTTGAAAAGTCGTCAGTGCATTACTTCAATTGTCATAACGCACATAACCTTTAAATTGTGGTCAGTATAGTCTGACATCTCACCATGAATCGCTTAACCAAAGAGCAACGTTTAGTAGTAGTACAAAGGTACTACGAAAATTCGCGGTCGGTTCGGAGTTGTTATCGTGCTTTTTGCGCAGATTTTGGCCAACGTGGACGGCCTTCTGAACTCGCTATCAGGCGCACAATTGAAAAGTTTGAACGCGATTACACTCTCCTGGATTGTAAGCCGCCGACAAAACAACGAAAAACAAGGAGTGTTGAAAATATCGCTGCTGTACGGGAAAGTGTGAACGAGAATGATGATGTGTCCGTGGTGCGCCGTTCTCAGCAATTGGGCCTTTCACCGATGTCTACGTGGCGTATTTTGAGGAAAGATTTGGTCGTACATCCTTACAAGATTGTTCTCACCCAAAAACTCAAGTCTACCGACCATGGTTTGACGAGAACGTTTACCGATTGGGCGCTATTGCAGTTAAACCAAAATACAGAGTTTGGTAAGTAAACCATCTTTTCAGATGAAGCACATTTTTGGCTTAATGGCTTTGTGAATCAGCAAAATTACCGCTTCTGGTGTGAGAACAATCCCCAGCAGATAATCGAGAATCAATTACATCCGATGAAAGTTACTGTATGGTGTGGTTTGTACGGCGGCGGAATCACCGGTCCCTACTTTTTTGAAGATACCGGTGGTCCTACGTAACAGTCAACGCGGAGAGCTATCGCGATATGATAACAACCTTCCTTTGGCCTGCAACTGATGATGGAGACTTGGAACAGATGTGGTTCCAACAGGACGGCGCCAACATCGCACACTGCGGGAGCCACGATCAATTTACTGAGAGAGCGTTTTGAGGAGAGAATAATTTCACGAAATGGTCCTATCAACCGGCGCCAAGATAGTGCGAACTTACGCTGCCAGATTTGTTTCTTTGGGGATATGTAAAGTCTCTAGTGTACGCTAACAAACCTGCGACCATAAACGACTTGAAAGCCTACATTACCCGAGCTATTCACAACATACAGCCGAACTTGTTGGAAAAAGTGATTGAAAATTGGGTTGATTGAAAATCATGGAAAAATGTTCATTTGTTTTCATTTTATAGCATTTTGAAGTTCTATAATTCTTATTGGTAGATCTTTTATTTTATTGATCGTTTTTGCTCATTAGTTTAAGAATAATTTTCGCTTGAACAGAACCACGTTTAATAAATTACTGATGTTTCAAACCAGTCAACAAGGAGACAACATTCAAATTATTAAATGGATTTATTGTGTAAATTCAATTGGTAATACCATCAATTTGTTTATAACGGCTTTCGAAAATTGTCCCATTCTTTCACGTGGAACAATATCCAACATTGTTTGCAATTTTGAAATAGTTATTAACGTTATAAGTCCTGGAAATATAATTTTACAGTCGAGTAAGTAAGATGCTACGGACAAGGCGACGAAGGAGCTGAGTCTGGAATATCGAAACGAGACTGTAAGAACATTTATTTCATACTGTATCGTATATTATCATCCATGTTTACGATAGCGGTTACAGTCCGGAAAATGCGATTTTACGCTCTAGTATGACTGTAAAACTTTTTACCGGACTCAAATAAAATAAATCAACTGAACAATGCTTTAGTATTCAGTTACCATGGATACTCGTTCTATGTTTTGAATGTCTCGTTTCGATGTTCCGACTCGGCTCCTTCGTCGCTTTGTCCGAAACATCTTACTCGACTGTAATAGTAATTTACGTTATAAGTCCTGGAAATGGAATTTTACAGTCGAGTAAGATGTTACGGACAAGGCGACGAAGGAGCCGAGTCCGGAACATCGAAACGAGACTGTAAGACCATTTCCAGGACGTATGACGTAATGCGTTTTATTTCATACTGCAATTATTGGAATATTAATTTAATTTAAAAAAAAATTATATAAAATAAATTTCCGAATGCAAAATATGGACATCTATGAAGAAAGAGTTTCCATGGTAACTGATTACGTACTAAAACGTTGTCCAGGTGATTGATTGTATTTGCGTCCGGTAAAATTTTTTACAGTCACAAGTCCTGTAATAGTATATTACGTTATAAGTCCGGTAAACCCAAGTTTACAGTAGCGAGTTGAAAACGTTTCGGGACGAGGCGACGAAGGAGCCGAGTCTCGAATGTTGAAACGAGCTACTGTAATGGTTTACCGGAAGTATGACGTAAGGCGTTTTATTTCATACTGCCTCACATTGTTCATTTTTTAAAAAAATGCATTTAAAATTTTCAGTCCGGTAAAATTTTTTACCGGACTCAAATTAGATTTTCAGTCCGGTAAAATTTTTTACCGGACTCAAATTGGATTTTCAGTCCGGTAAAATTTTTTACCGGCCTTGTAACGTAATAATTCATTTACCGGACTCAAATGAGTCTGGTAAATACCCTTTTACCGGACAGTATGAAATAAAAATTTTTACAAGCATACTAGACCGTAAAATCGCATGTTCTGGACTAAAAAGTTTGACGTAAAACTGACAAATGTGACACAGTATGAAATAAAATTCAATTTCCAAAACTTAAATAACTATTCCAGGACGTATGACGTAATGCGTTTTATTTCATACTGCAATTTTTAATTTAATTTAAAAAAGATTATATAAAATAAATTTCCAAATTTAAAATATGAACATCTATGAACAACGAGCATCTATGGCAACTATTAGTTGAATTCAAAACATACTACGAGTGTCTATGGTAATTGAATACTAAAGCATTGTTCAGTTGATTTATTTTATTTGAGTCCGGTAAAAAACTTTACAGTCATACTAGAGCATAAAATCGCATTTTCCGGACTGTAATCGCTACCGTAAACATGGATAAAACGATACAGTATGAAATAAAATATGTTTCCAAGTGCAATCGAAATGTGCCACAAGTGAACGAGGAGAAGAAAGCATGAAACATGATGATTTGTGCTAGTGTCGAACAGGGATTATTTGGACATCTATTATAATTAGTTTGTTTATTAGTTTGTTGTTATTTAAAAGTTTTAAACCCTATCTGTTAATTTTGTTAATAAATTAATCTCTTGGATTATTGAGTAGTATTGGTAGACCAGTGCATTCTGCATATCGATTAGTTAGATTAGTGGTTCTTATGGCATCACGTCTCTTCTTTGCAATTGAATAACATATCGTAGTTTTAAAATGTGTTTTAAAATGTACATATATAGTATTACAATCCGAACATGATTGACACTTTAATTAAACAAAAAGATTATAGGTTAGCTATCAAAAGAATATATCCCATTGACAATCAAACAGAAGACAAAAACTACATATCTATACCATATTTTGGCAAAATATCAGAAAAAAGTGCACATATACTAAGAAAAACCAACAATTATAAAATAACATTTAAAACCAACACTAACACTTTTTCATTTTTATTTAATGCTAAAGACAGCACACATGACATCATGAAATCGGACATTTACCGTTTAAATTGTTCTTTTTGTAGTTCGGTATATATTGGACAAACACTTCGAAATTTTGACATAAGATATAAAGAACACGTACATCATTACAAAAATAAACATCCTGAACAAACCTTTTAGAACAAAATCACACAATGACTCCTCAAAATAATCTTAAATTCCTACATCTTTGTAATAACAAACGCAAATTAGACATTTTAGAAGTCTTTGAGATATACAAACACAAACTCAGGGTACCTTTAATGAATGAACAATTTGAGCTCAGTAATTCTCCGTTACTGGAAGTGTTAGATATTTAATTCTGATTATTATTATTTTTATCTAGTTACCTATTTTTGTATCTACCTTAGCGACGTGTTTGTTTATATTTATATTACCTTTGATAATGACAGCGTAGCTGTTGAACCAATATTGTCAGGTTATATTTTAATAAACACTGAAACTTTTTACTAATCTTTATTTCATATAGTTTATGTTTTTCTTGTTGCATTCATTAAGTTTGGATGTTTAGACAGGTCACGTAGAGCAATATTCTACGCTTGATAAACGATGAAAAATAGAAAATTAAACTACGTATCTTTTGATTCTTCGGTTTTGATTTATTCATGTTGAAACACTATACAACAATTTAATATCACCACCCCTGTATATTATCATGACCAATATAACCAACAGAAACGATAACGAAAAGTTACTAAAAAAAGAACTATTTTTGTGTATTTGGATAATAAATAGAATTATTTATGTACTTTGGTGTAGTATTATTAGTTAAATAAATTAATTTTTTAAATTTCAATCAGTTACTTATACAATATCCAATGTATAACTATAAATAAGTAATTGTAACCTGAAAAAATAGTTTTATTGAATTTCACAAATTTTATAAAAGTGAATATGTAAATTTATCACACTTGCAGCTTTTGCTGGAAATCTTCATTCTGCAATTCAAAGAAAATAAATGGAATGGATTTTCCGAATCCAGATAATCAAGCAAATGCTCTCTTACAAAATGGAATACTTTTAGCAACAAATAAAGGGTATGTAACAATACTTTAGTGGCTGATTTGTATGTGTAATCATATTATAACTCTATAGTGTAGTATGTATGTCACTAACGGATGCCTTATCATCGAATTTAAATTTGTCCGTCGAAGATCTTAAGACTGTAGCACAGCAACTAATATTACAGGAGCAAACTAATAAAAGGGAACCCGAGCAGAATAGTTTATTTAAATTTGAAATACAAGTATCATCGGATACTACTGTAGATAGTGATGAACAAACTCATGATAACCACACTGTAGTAAAATTACCTCTTCAAATGGACAATATTGAAATAAAAAAAGAAGAGATGAGTGACTTGTCTGGACCAATCGAAAGTCAAGTTTCTGATTCAGACACTAATAGTATTATAGCAACTACATACAACGATATGAAGGTAAACATACCAGTAGTATCTCCTCTAGAAACAAACAAAGTTCCTGCAAAACGGAGAGGTGGTTGGCCGAAAGGACGTAAACGCAAACCAGAACTGTTGCATTTACCTCCAAAAGCCCCTGCTACTGGCTACAATCTTTACCTCAACGATATGCGAAAGCAGTTTAAAAATAGCCCGTTAGCATTTCATGAAATAACTAAAATAATCGGAAACAGATGGTCTAGCTTAAGTTTAGAAGAAAAACAGCCGTATTTAGAAAGAGCTGAAGAAGACAAACGGAGATATCGAGAAGAATTGCGTGTTTATCGACAGTCGGGTGCTTATCAACTTTATTTAGCTAGGAAAAGAAAGAAACGGGTTCAAAATAATGTCTTATCTGAAAGTGATATGGATGCAACGGATGATATTGATGTAAGTTACTGTTTTAAAGTGTGTACAAACTTATGATGCAGCCCATAGTGAACTTTGGAACTAACCAATCTCATTCCAGAATTTTGTTGCCTATATGTTGATGTTTGAATTGATGGGCTGCATTTAAGTTACATTATAAATGTTATAAACATTCATGTAATATAGACAGGGTGTAATGATTCGATAGGTAACACTTTGCAGTACGATGATATTCTACAACGAAAAACCGAGTTAAAAACTCATAAAATTTTTATAAAATAAAAGACTGCTGAAAAGGTTTGTGTAAAGACTGTATACGATAAAATCCAAGCAGGCACATTTAATTACAAAATTGTTTAAGGAAGTTGTGGTGGGATAGTCTGAGCCAAAACTTATTAAGCTTTGCTATTTTAACAAATAGGAATAATTACATAGTTTTGCTTCAAATAATGGGCTCTAACGATACTAGTTTTATGAGAATGCATGTGAAAGCAGTTTAATTATTATTTTTCGTTGACCGTTTGTTAATGTCAATATTAATGAATGATTTTTTCTAAAAAAGGATGTATTAATGGACGTCATTAATACACTCTTTTTTATTAAGTAACTGTTTTGTGAAAAAAGGATGCATTAATGGACCTCATTAATACACTCTTTTTCATTAATAAACCGTTTGTGATTTTGACGTTTTGATGATGTTTTACTTTGGGCAACCAGATATACGCACAAGTTTGGATTCGGTATTATTTGAAATTTTCTATCTTAAAATCGAAGAATTTTACGGTCAACGAAAAACTGTTGTAATCAATTCGTTTGTTAATGAGCAACTAATGATCTCAACTATTAAAGGCACTCACTCCCTATCGCTCGTTCGTGCTTTAAACAGTTTCGATCATTAATCGCTTTCATTAACAAACTAATTTATTAAATAACTATTATACATGTTTTTAATTAATTATTGGTCTTTTTAAAGGCAGAGATTAACTTTTGACTGTCTAGTCCAAACTTATGAACGTGAAAAAATGATGAAAAAAACAATTCTTCTAACCACAAATTTCATTCAAGTTTACTTTTTTATTAGTAAAAATAAAATAATATTACTATGTAAATACTAAAAAATAAAGAAATCTCTCTAAAATATGAATAAATTATACGCATCTAGAGTAGTGAAAAAGTGACAACGTTGCCTTAAATTGGCACCAATATTTTGTTTGTTGTTCTGATGAAAACAAATTAATGCAGTAAATGACGTTGACTCAAGTTTTGAGGTTATCTTTGCAAATATATGTATATAAAACGATGGATGAAACACTATTTATTCAGATTCATTTAAAACGTAGCAGTAAAAAATTTCCGAATTATGCATCTTTTTATTTAATATAACTGATTTGGTTTACGAGATGTAAATAACGAACGGCCAGTGGTGCTGCATGTAGCTATATAAAGCATTCAAGTTTCCTGTTCGTTTGTCGCAATGCGGCGTTGATACTTTGTGAGCTGCATCAAGTGTTCAATCGACCAATTTTTCCTATTAATTTTTTTTTGTAAAACTACCTTCATAACAAATTAAAAACTTTTGGTACAATTTTACGTTTTTGCATGAAATGTTTTGGTGTTTTATTTTTTTCATCATTCTTTATGAAGTTATCATAATAAATGTATCAACAATTTACGATTTTGCATAAGATCACATGTTATTTTTAAATGCAATTTATGCATAAACAAACTTCCTAAACATTAAAGATTTTTCAGAAAATAATTTTGTACATTAAAATCTATCAAATGCATTAATTTTTTTTACATTTTCATCAATTTCTTTTACAGCAACAACTTAAAATTTTTTTTTTTTATTATTTATTTTATTAGCAATCAGAATAATACACTTTTCCAATGAAAAGTCCTCTTCAGTCCTCGTTTAGGTCTGCTGGCCATTTCCTTTTGAGTCTTCTAATATTTTGTAATTCAAGTAATGGGTGGAGTAAGGTATTTGTATGACTTACGAGTTTGTTGTGGTGTTTGTCGCTTTTTGCTTTTATGACTTCATTAACATATGGCACCTTTAGGTCTTCGTGTAATGTTTGATTTGATACAAACCAAGGTGCATTTGTTATCATTCTGAGAATTTTGGACTGGCTTCTTTGTATTATGGACATGTTTGACCTACTTGTACATCCCCAGAGCTCTATTCCGTATACCCAAATTGGTTTTATGAATGCTTTATATACTAGGAGTTTGTTTTCTAATGTTAATTTAGATTTTCTTCCTATTAACCAATATAGTTCTTTAATTTTTAAATCTATTTGTTTACGTTTTTTAATAAGGTGATCTTTCCAAGTGAGTTTTTTATCCAAATGCATCCCTAGGTATTTTGTGGTCAATGTCTCAGGAATTGGTATATTGTTCATGGATACTGGAGGACACTGGTCTTTCCTTAATGTAAAGTTTACTTGGGCAGATTTGGTCTCATTAATCTTGATTTTCCACTTGTGTAGCCAGTTTTGCATTTGGTTTAGATGGTTCTGTAATGTATTGGAAGCTTCTATTGGATCTTCATGACTCACAAGAATAACAGTATCATCTGCGAATGTACCGATGATAGTGTCCCTAGTTGTAGGTAGGTCTGCTGTATATAGCACATACATTAAAGGTCCGATAACACTTCCCTGTGGGACTCCGGATGCGATGGGAAAATTGCGAGTCACTGCTTCATTCACACGGACTCAAAATTGCCTTTCACTAAGGTAAGATCTCAACAGCATGAAGTAGGAGATAGGGAGGAATTTTTTAATTTTATATAATAGGCCTAGATGCCAAACCTGCCCGGCTCACGTTTAGGAATACGGATGTGCAATATTTTTTTGTTTCAAAAGCTCGGTTTATTTCGTGTGTTATTCTGTGGATTTGTTGTATGCAGGAGTGATTTGCCCGAAAACCAAATTGGTGAAGTGGTATCCATTCTTCTGTATTAGGATCTGAGTTTATTCTTTGTAGTACTAATCTTTCAAGCACTTTTGAGATAACTGGCAATAAACTTATAGGGCGATATGATGAAACTTTATTTGGCTCTTTTCCTGGTTTCAGTATGAGAATTATTTCTGCAGTTTTGAGTTGTTCTGGCCAATAGTTTTGTTTTAAGATAGCATTAAATATGTAAGTAATTAGAGTTACTCCTTGTTTTGGCAATTCTTTAATCATTTTTGGAGTTATCTTGTCGATACCCGCAGCTTTTCGTGGATTCAGGAGGTTTATTTCATTTTGAACTTCATTGATAGTGAATGTTTTGATTGGTGTTATGATTGGAGGAATTTCGGATAACTCCCTTTCTATTTCATTATCAGGGTCATTATTATTGGGTGTAAATACTTCAGCTAAGTGTTCTGCAAACAATTGTGCTTTTTCTTCATCACTTCTGGCCCATTGTATGTTATTACCTGATTCATTACGTATAGGTGGCACATGCGTCTTTGGTTTCTTTGCATTTTTGATCGGTTTCCATATTGAGTTGTCGCATCTGCTAAGATTAGAGACGTACTCGTTGAATGAACTTTCTTTTACTTCTTTAATTTTTGATTTTAATTGGTTTGTTAATCTATTTAGGACATTTTTATCTAATGGTGAATGTGTTTGGTGCCATTTTGCTATAGCCCTTCTTTTTCGTGCTATGAGTTCTTTGATCTCTATTGGAATATTACGAGCTTTATTTGGTGCATTTATCTTTGGTGTAGCTTGTTCTACAGCATGCTTAAGTACATTATTGAACATGGTTAGCGCTTTGGTTATTTCATTTGGATTTTTAAGACTTACATCTAGATTTAATTCTTCTTTGATTTTATTTTGATATTTATCCCAATTTGTTTTTCCATTATGTAGTCTTGGGATTTGTTTTTTGTGTATGATGAAGCTGCTGACTGTGGCTATAATACGTGAGTGATCCGAGGAAAGGTCGATGTAGAGGAAATACCATTTGTAATGAAAAAGTCCAAGAGGTCGGGGATTTTGTTTACGTCTGATGGCCAATAGGTAGGGGTGCCAGTTGATAAAAAGGAGTAATTTTTTTCTTGTATGAGATTTGCAAGTTCTTTCCCTTTAGTTGTTGTAAGACGTGAACCAAATAAGGTGTGCTTGCTGTTGTAGTCACCACCTGCAATGAATTTAGGCCCCAGTGTTTGGAAGAAGTCACGAAAGTTCTCTTTTTTGATGTTATGCCTAGGTGGGCAGTAAACTGCAGCAACGGTTAGCTCGTATGGTAATAAATGTATTTTTATGATCGTAGCTTGTAAATGATCTACTTCATATTTTGGTAGTTCCACATGTTTGATGGTATTTTTTATTAGAATGGCTGTACCAGCATGGGCTGTGTTGTCTGGATGGTTTGTAAAATAAGTAGTGTAGTATGGTATGTTAAAATATGATCTCTCTGTAAAGTGAGTTTCACTTATAAGTAAGATGTCTATTGAGTTGTGATGGAGAAATATTTCGACTTCATTTTTGTGTTGTAGAAGCCCATTGGCATTCCATTCTCCTATTTTTATAAAGTTAGTGAATTTTGCTGATAAGCGTGGTCAACATGTTTAATACCATGCTGTTCTGCTGAATAAGCTGTTGTAACATGGCTTTAAATTCTTCTAAGAATTTGTTCATAATACTATTTATACTATCTGGTTGTTCCACATTTTTGTGTTTTTGGTGATGTCTGCATAGCTTCTAGTTAGTTGATGTTGCGGATGTGGGTGCTGGATGTGATGCACTGATGGAAGATTTGATTGGGTGTTAGTTGTTAAATTTGTATTATGCTGGATGTTCAACCTGTTGTTCACATTATTTGGTTTCAGAAGTCTGTGGTAGAATTCACAGCCTTTGTAATTGGCCGGGTGGGCACCATTGCATAGAGCACATTTGGCCTGGGAGTCTTTGCTTTTCTTGCAAGTTGTGGTGTTGTGTGATCCACCGCATTTAACACAAACAAACGGCCTATTACAATATGTTCTTGAATGTCCGTATTGCTGGCATCTCATGCATTGCATGATGCCTTTAACTTTTTTAGGTGGTTCTATTTGTATTGCCCTATTTTGGAGATGTTGTATCTTATAAATATCTTTATTGTTGTTGGCTGGTTCTAAATCAATAAAGAAGAGATTTAGGGGTACTTTAGTCACTCTATTTCTGCCATTTATTATGTTCCTAACTTGGTGTCCTTTTTTGATCAGTTCTTGCTTAATTTCATTCGTGTCCGTTGTAAAGTGCAGATGTTTAAAAACAATTCTAAAAGCGCGCACCTCCTTCAGTTGATAAGTGTAATGTATTACGTTGTTATCTCGCAGATATTTTATTAACTTCCTGTAGTTGTCTGTTGTACAACACTTTATTTTTATTGTATTATCTGCTAAGCACTTTGTAATATATTGATTATCTTCTACCACTGTTCTAAGTTTTTTCGCCATTTCTTCATATTTTACTACTCCATAAATAAATATTGAAGGAGGCTTAGGAGTTCTGTTTTCAATATTGTTGTTTGTAGTGGTTTCATTTGCTTCTAAATTTGGTTCACATAAGGCATTGTATTTTTTGTTGATTGTTATTGGTTGTGAGTTAGTTGTATTTATTTTTCTACGTTTTGTGGTTTTAGTTTTTATTACCTGCCAAGGATTTTCTCTTGTTTCATTTTCCTCAAATCCAAGAAACTTTTCTTCGCTTGTTGAAGATGTTCTACTATAATGCTGGTTGTTATCTGGATTGTGTTGTGTGAAGTTGGTATGAGTGACCCCAAAATGAGTTTGTGTATTATGCATGGTATTGTCATTCAGAACAGGCTGACTGAGAGTTCGAGTTGAATGAAACATTTGGTTATTATGTATGGGTACACCCTGTACGATATTATTCATTGGAATACCTTGAGCAGTATTGTTTATTGGAAGACCTTGTATGGTATTAATCATTGGAATGCCCTGTACAACACTATTGGTTGGGACACCCTGTATAGCACTGTTAGGAAGCATTGGCTGACTGTAATTTATTCCTGGCCCATTAAAAGCTGGTATTGAATTCATGTTTGTTTATTAAACTGGGCAGATTATTGTTGTTTTCTTTTTTTAGCATTTGCCTGATAATGTTCTATTTAAACACCTTAGTTATCACTTTAACACTTATCGTAGCACTTCTGATAATAACAGCAATTGAAATACGTCTGTATACCACGAAGTTCAAATGAATACTCCAACTTAAAATGAATCGAATTTATTCTAAATTGTGGCAGATTTTGAAATAATAGTAGGCTTTAATTTTGTGAATAAGTGATCAGTCATTACATTCAGTTAAGTAAAATGTCATTGAGTGAAGAGCAAGTTCAAAGAAAAATTGTGTACTCGCACATGGGGAATCCTAGTTTATTGTCGAGAACCATATCAAAATTTTTAAAAATTCCCAAGTCAACTGTTGCTGACGTGTTGGAAGGGTATTGTGAGCAGCTAGCCATTAAGAGAAGCCTTGGAAGTGGTACTAATCGTAAACCAATGTATCCAACCACTGACATGGCGTAGTATTAGCGATTGTTAAAAGAAACCCAAATATTTCAGTACGAGCTGTTGCAAATAAAGTGAATATGTCAGTTTCATACTTATAAGCAGTGAAAAAATGAGTTGGCTTGAAGGTTTTTAAAGTTCAGGCAGCTGTGAACCGCAATGAAAAACAAAATGTCACTGCGAAGACCTGTGCACGAAAACTTTACAATCAAATCTTAACAAAACACAGTTGTGTAGTGATGGATAATGAAACATACGTGCTAGTGGATTTCAATCAGTTACCTGGAATGGAATATTATACAGAAAAGGATAAGGAAAGCATTCCAAAATAATTAAAAAAAAATGAAATCAAAATTTCTTAAAAAATATTTAGTTTGGAGGCCATTTGCACATGTGGCAGAAAGAACTCCAGTTTTGTTTCCTCAAGCACAAACAACTCGGAAATGTATCTTAAAGAATGCCTCCGAAACACTTACTGCCATTTTTTAAAGAGTCACAATGAATTTTCAGTTTTTTGTTTGTATCTTGCATCCTGCAATTATTCTAAACCAGTTATGGAATGATAGAACAAAAATGGGTAATGGTTATTCTGCGCGACTGTAATCCACTCAACTGTCCCGAACTGGGTCTCTTGGAAAAATATTCAGCATTGGTAAAACAAAAGCTTAAAGGAACCAGAAAGAGAGCAGAAAACTTTACCAAAAGAATAGATTAAGACGTCACAATTTATCACAGGAGAGACTGTATAAAAACTAATGATAACTAGGGTCAAACATTAGGTCTGTGAATTTTATAATAAACAATGACTAAAATTAGAACAGCCACTTGAAATTGTGTAGCTATAGTATATGTGTCAGAAATAAATATAGTAATTAAAAATATAACTGATAGTTTAATGGCCGGTTTCAGAAAGCTTGATTAAGTTCTGATTAACTTAATTGTCATTAAATTTGAAATCCAGAAATTTCATTGGCTAAGATTTAACAGACCTTGAATTTTATCCAATCATATTTCTAGATTTCAAATTTAATCACAATTAAGTTAATCAGAGTGTAATCAAGCTTTGTGAAACCGGCCATAATCTTATAAGTACGTATTTTTATCTGCCCGGATTTTATCGTGTACAGTCTTTATGATTTATTATTGTTAATTCAACCCAAATATTTGCTACAAAAAGTTTGTAAATTTAAAAATAACACAATGTTGGGTAATATTTTAACTGCTCTAGGTACTTCTTAAAGGAGCTTAGGAGTTTTTAACTCAGTTTTCATCATAGAATATTGTTCTGAAGACTTTCACCTATCGAATCATTACACCCTGTAAATATGGGTTGCATCTTAAGTATGAACAAACTTTAGTGTTGAATTAATGAATATGATATTTAGGCTCAGGTGGCTGTGGCACTGAAGTGTATAACACTGCTTAGTACACATATATTTAACCTAAAGGTAAGTTCGCAGCTATGCGTTTATACAATATTATACAATACAATAAATTTGACAGTTGACACTTATTTTGTTATCACTTACACTTATTAACCTAAACTAGTCAACAAGATAGGCTCGGCTTGAAAATAGTAAAAACCTGTACAATTTGTTATTAACATAATATCATGTCCAGCAAAAGAGAGAAAAAAATTGTTAACACCTTACCTCACCACATATTTAAAAACTACGCTGACAGCTGCAGAAATCTACTGCAAAAATTGAACTTCACCCAACTTTTTCAGTTGACGGATAAAATGAGGGTATGCTAGATAATAACGAGCTGTGATGGGTAAACATATTACCGGAAATGTATAAACGCATAGCTTCGAACTTACCTTAACCTAAAATTTAACTGTCAAAACTGCTGCATAAAATGTTAAATATGTTAATTTATCAAATATATAGAAATTAAAAATGGTTATATTACTTATGTTTCCATCTCTAAAGTTGATTCAGAGCGGCGCACTGTGGTGTAAAAGTCGAAAAACCGGCTCATCGCGTTTATGTCAATTAACAATGCTCGCCACAATACCGTTCTTTACCAATGTTTGAACTGTTTTGTAGGAGTAAGGACAATTAAAATTAAATTTCCACTTGTGCAAGAAAAACCTGGATACCATTTAGTTTTTCTTTAATTATCTAAAGAATGTTCTGTTGCACTTTTTATGTTAAATTTTAATTAAACTATAAATTGCAGTAGTAACTTTAGAAATTACTAACTCAGGAAGGGGGGTCGAGGGGGATTTGGAATTTTCAGGAAATCTTCACCAAAGATGCTTCTCTTTGATGTATAAATTAGAATGCAAGAATAGACGGGAATCGAAACTTATGACAGATTATTGCTAAAATTCCAAAAAAAAAACCTCCTAATCTTCGTACTTATATTTAATACATCGTAATAAATACAAGCGGAATAACTGTAACATAAGCTAAAACTACTTACCTTGAAGATTTAAATCCATATTTTCTACTAGCAAATTAACCCTTCTGTTTAACTGTATACTTTCTTTAAGCGCTATAATGAAATGACCAAGTACGGGGGTGTTATGTCAGTATGTGGGTATTTATCAGTTCCAAGGTCGTGCATAAAAGATGCCCCCATTCATTCTTAATAACACCTGACATATAATTCAAGGATTCCAAGAACTTGATTTTCTACCCTTATGCGTCGTTTTTGTGATGTTTACACCAGTGTGCGGCGGTAGCGTAGCGGTGGTGGAGTGGTTTCTGAGCAGTTTCTGCTTTGGAGCAATCATACTGCACGCGCTAGTTGGACGGTTTTGCAGTGCAGACATTCGTAGGCGTGCATGTGCACCTAATAATGTGCAATCAACTTTTCATATTCTTATAATGTGTACTTATATACAGCTTTCCATTCAATAAACCCATCAAAAATGTGACACCCTATATAACAAGTACTATCTGAATACATTACTTTCCTTTTTTTATATAAATGCTTAATAGTATTTAATAAATGAAGGGTCAGCCGTAACAACATTGCATGTAACATTTTGCAGAAATGAGGTGTTGCCGTAAAAATAACATTAGTATATCCCTATTGTAAGGTGTTGCTTTCATAGAGATAGGGTGTGCGGTGCAGACCACACGGCGCTCACCCGAAAAAACTGGCTGGACTCTACCCAATCCCAGATACTCTGGGTAACGGATGATATAGTCAGAATAAAATGTGTGGTAGAGTGTCACGTAAGAGCTCTCGACGGGGACTCATGAACGTTGAGGAGGAAGCTCTTCTAACATGAGTACCGGTGTGGGTGGATTGGATACTCACCTGAAGGGGAAGCCAAATACGGTGCACCGCTGGTCACCCGCTGTTTGGACAAGCCTGATGGAAGGGAATTCAAGTGAGGTTTATCCTGGTTGGGGGGGGGGCAAGCTCCGGCCGATAGGAAACTGCATGCCACCAGCCAGAAGGATTCAGAGACGAAAGTAAGAGGATCACGCTATGACTGTCAGTTCCAGTCCAGTGATCCAAAGAAATTGTCTCGAGCCGCTGGACTTAAGGAGTATTGAAGCGAATACATAGCCTCTCAATGCTCAAGACAACTTCACCTTCCAAAAGGTACACACCGGGATTCGATATAGTTAGTTTGCTAGAGGAACCAAACGAATCTCTGACGAGGGCACACCAGGCCTATAACTTCATAGACCGGGATGGCATAACCGTTCCAAACCTGCCACATTGAGGTTGGTTTCGATCGGGCAGTGGTCCCATAAAAGTATGGGGAAAGTCCAAAGCTGGATAAGGAGGCCGTCTCCTATGCCGGGAGAAGGAGTCTCGACGAGTGAGTATGTTTATAACTCCGGTACTAGCCTGGAGAGCTAGTAGAGGTCTGGATAGGTATACTTCGCTCCCACCAGTGTACTGGTAGCTTCTGCAATAGTATTAGCGCGCTAATTGAGCTTATCTCAATTCGTGTCTCCGAAAGGGAGACCGTGGTGATTAGCTTTTAGGTGCGCCACGTTAAAATAACGCTGCCCGCTATCCTATTAAGTACTTTCTAGTTTATTAAGTATTCACTAAAAACTATAATTTTAATAACATAAATATAATAATAAAAACTAATTACAATGAAATCGTGTTATTTACACTTACTGTATTTGTGTTTTGTTATTTTTCAATTTGTAACACCAGCAATCTCAATGCACTGTGCTGAATTGAGCTGTTTTTAGTCAAAATCATAATTCTACCCTTCTCTAACCTCGTGGTTTCTTGCTAAAGATTGCTTTTAGATTAATTGCAACCGCTCTGCTCTTACACCGCCGACTCACCGATTTGGGAGCGGAACCGCTCTACCACGGCTCTGCTATCACCAGTCTGAATCAACCTTTATACTGGCTTTTACAAAATAACCATGATATCATTTTTGAATTTACATTGGAAAAGACTTTACTTTAGCATGTAGCCAATAGGGGTCACTGTTATAGATATATGGTTAGACTAACCTCTCAAAGCTGAGCAGAAAAGTCTATAGGGTCAACACCCGCAGTCGCCCCCATCTCTTTGTGAATTATCAATTTTTCAAATTTACATGTACAGTCTATAAAGATTGATCAATTCAGATTATAATGGGTCAAAATAAGACCAACTGATGCTTACATAATCTAATCTATCCTAACATAACCTAACCTAACCTAACCTAACCTATTAGACGCACCTACATTTCAATAAATTCAATCCGTTTTGTCTCAAAGTTACATATTTATTTATTAAAAAGGAACCAGAACAAAAGACTTAAACTTAGACTTTGTGGTACTTTGCACCCACTAAACCAGTCCTTAGCCGACTTCCAAGTCAACTCAATCGCCTGTGTATATTTCTATGGACTTAACATGGTATATAGAAATTATTATAGTATCTTACTTACGAGGTATAGCACTGCCCCCTAGCATCTATACGCTAAAGTAAAGTCAATCCATAATTTGTATTTTAAATTATAATCATAATGGCCACTTTTTACTGGGGCACCACTTATCAAATGCTGAACAACAAACTGTACTAATTTAATTCATATGCAGTTTACTAAGCAATGTCCTGGTTAATATGGCAGTTTTAAAACTGTATGTCTTTGATTGTTTGTAGCAGCGATCGGCACCAGCAAGAAATTGAGGAGCACCCCACTACGGAATTTCCAATTTTTAACCTCGAGAATTATCGTAAGTCGCCAGCTGAGTAAGCTTAGGTAGTTTTAAGGGTATTTTCATTACCTATAATAAACAAATAAACATCTGTTCATATGTGTGGTCGTGCTAAGATTCCCAGCAATTTCTTCTCTGATGCCGATTCCTGGTTTATAAACACACATTCAGTATACATATATATTAAGTATTCAATATGTCTAGGATGAAGATAATGAAGAGTTGTATTGTCGAACTTGTGACCAGTGGTTTCATAATTTACATAATAAGCGTGAACATTTGCAAGGTCGCCAACATATACAAGCGATGGTTGGTGATATGAGGGTAGAATTAGGTTCAGATTATGATACAAGTTGTGTTTCGAATGGTGCTTCCGGTTCATTTAGTAATTCTTTAGATGAATCAAGTTTAGATACAGTACCTGCAGCTACAGCTGGTGGTTCTAATAGTAGAAGCAACGAAGGCATATCTGTTGCAGAATGTATGGCAAATCTAGTTGCTGCAGCTGCACGTAAGTATCATCACTTTGTAGAAGTTATGATTTAGTAACTGTAATCTTTGAAACTTATTTCTATAGTTGTAAGTCAAGTGTTTATTTTGTTGAATAGATCTCAAAAAATTCTCCAAATGAATTTAATATTTTATCAGAAAACATAAAAGACATGTAAAAATCAAAAAGATATTGGGATTCTCTTTAGTTATATCTTTTTGCCTGATAATTTTCTTATCCTGGATCATAGACAATTAGAAGAACCACAGCTTTTACTTTATTCTTATTCAAACCCAAAAAGTCATCTCAATGACAATTTATCTGAACCTATTGGGACAAGTTTGTAGAAGCAAATGGTGTTGTATAGCAATAAGATGTTGATATGCAGTAGATGAAGGGTCATGTAGTCAATTCAATGAATTTCTTACCTGTAACATATCCTCTAAATTTTCAAATATGACGATCATCTTATTGCATAACTAACGAGCGATTATAAACTGTCGACATCTCATCTTCATTTAACATGTTGACTGCACTACTTGTCCCCGGGGGCAAGTGTAGCTTATTATTTACGTGCGGAATGAATTTTTATAAAACTTCTTCTTTATGTGAAAGTTATTAAATCGTTACTTTTTACAATACAATGGAGAAATATGTGTTTAAGTACACTAAGAAACACCACACTCTGTTAGCATTGCATTTTCTATATGTGGCACTTGTTATCGTAAAATGTTGTGTTAACTTTGCCTCGATAAAGTTCAATTACTTTTCCCTTTGGCCAAAACTTTGCAGTAGATTATAGATAGAAAGAACTTTTTCCTGTAGAGAAAGTGTTTTTTCAAAAAACAAGTCTGATTTAATTCGCAGTCGCTCGCTGCAATAATAAGTTTTCAGCTTGTTGTATTTCTTTATTGACAATTTTTTTGATATTTCTTATAAATTTTAACACGTGTTGTTGTATTCATTAGCCTTTACCATTTTAAAAATCTTAAAAATCTCTGAATGATCTGGTATCATTAATTTAAAATTTTTTATGATAATTATAAAGCTTCGTTATTTTCTTCCATCACATCAGGACTTGCTTACAGAGTGGCTCACCAAAATCGAAACAAGCTCGTTTTGAGGCACTTAACTGCAATTTTTTCGAAAAATGGTTGGATACGTTAAATTTATTAGAAAGGGATGTTTCCCCTCCTAATAAATTTATATAAAGCCATATGACATGTTTGTCATATGGGTATTTTCATTCAGTCATTCTCAAACCTAAAATAGAGGTAAGGTTCACGCTAAAATAAGACATACCATTTGAAAGCTCAATGAATTTACTTTATAGTAGTATTTTTCTTTTCGTGAACATTGCTTTAGCATTTGTCGTGTGATAACATGGCATTGTTTGACCATATGTTGCCGTAAACTTAGTTCATCATATTAAATGCTCAAAAGACCACCACCGGCATTCATACAGTAATAAAGGTTCTGTTCAAAATGTTGCCATACGTTCTGGAGCATTTGTTGAGTGATTTGACGACATTCAGTAATTATATGTTGTTGTAAATCTTCTAAAGAGTCCGGTGCCATTACATAAATTTTAATCTGCAGATGATCCCACAAGAAGAAAGCTAGCGGAGATAAATCTGGCGAACTTGGAGGCCATTCAAGAGCTTCCAATTTATTGACCCAGAAACTTTTGATTCAAATACAGTGAAGTCTCGCTAAATCGAACTAATTAAAACAGGGGCAATCTGAATCATCGCGGTTTTCGGATTACCGCGTCTGTAGAGTTACTGTTTTATTTGTAAATAAATGCAATTAAAACATTCTGCAAAAACATATATTTAAAAATAAATAAAACTACAAAAATATTTACGCAAAAACTTTTTTAAAAACACAAAAAATGATATTCCATATTAATATGACATTAAAAAAAGGCGGTGATTTTTGCTTGTTTCGTGTTTTTTGAACTTAATACGTTAGATATGATTTTTTTAAATCTTCCGGCATCGCAATTGTTTCAAATTTTTACCCCCCAGTGCAAATCCACCGCTTTGCAATAGTTTCTTAACCCAGCCAGCACACTGATATTGTAATAACGTTATTTTTAAGTTATTATTGGTCGACGACGTCATATGACTAATAAATGATGTCCATAAGACGTCGTATAATGGGACGTACGTAGACGTCTTCAAAATGACATCTTGTGGACGTACAATGCAATACTTACAAGTTTCATTAAAAAGATATTATTTTAGCAGGGGCCAAAGAATACTTGTCATCTTAAGCAGGTGGTCACAATATAGAGATGTTTGACTGTAGTATATAATAAATGTTATTTCCAATATTCAACTATTTATTTATAATTTCTGTCTTAGTCCTAGTATAGGACGTTTTAATGACGTCTTATATTGACGTCTTTGGGGTGTGACGTAATGATGTCAGTTTTACAACAATTTGAAGTCGTTACTGCCGAAAAAACGGCGACATTATGACGTCAGTGTGCTGGCTAGGAAATGGCTTCACTGCGTGCGAATCACTGAACAGCTTTTCTCCGGCGATTTTTAGCTCTCGTAAATTGTCTTTTTTAAAATTAAATATCCAATCTTTACTTGCCCTGACGTCATCGTTTTGAAAACATCTTTTATAAAGTCACAGCAGCGTGCAGAGTATACGAAGCAGTGGAACCAGTCGTGATACGACGCCGACGTATGTGTACGAGCGTGATAGCGCATACATCATATCGCGACTGCTTTCACTGTTTCGCACGGTGCTGGATAAAGATGCTTTGCGTTTTCGGCCAAAATTCCAGAGGATATCAGTGACATATCTAAAACCATGCAAACAACTTTTCTTCCATCTCCGGATATTCCGCAGGTTTTAACGTTTTTTTAACTATGTTATATGATGCTTCAGATTCTGTAACAAATCTGGAAATGTATAACACTTAAAGTTACAATGCGGTCTTTTTACATTTAACAATTTTTAAATTTAGCACAAAATCTTTTTATGTATGCTGGAGATACATAAAGTCGTAATTCGTAAAAGAAGTATCAATTCTTTTTTAACTTAAACCTTTGTAACTAATATGAATTGTGAAGTTATTACAATGAACGGATTACAATGAAACCAATGTAAATAAATTGCTGGTTCGGATTGTCGTGATTTCGGATTAACGTAGATTCGGATCAACGAGGCTTCACTGTACTGTCGAACAGGCAGTGCATAATCTGGAGGAGCTCCGTCACAGTACATATAACAATCAGTAGGTCTACTTGTGTGTCGGCACTTTCATGTCGTTAAGCCAGCTTCGAATATCGCGCCCATAAACGAAGCAGTGCACCGAAGTTTATCAGTCGACATCGCCTACGAATGCCGGTAAATAATACCCAGAGACGTATTCAGTAAAATGATGTGGAGAGCAAATTTTGTAAACATTAAAATTTCTTGTTCTATATATATAGTATAGTAGAATAGGAAATAGAATTGTGTGAATTAACAAAATTAATTGACGCCTTTGAACAATTAGTTTGTTATTAACTGAACTTAAATTACCGTACATAATTAAATATTCATTTACAAAACGAAAGCTTTATTGTTAATTATGTTTCAATATAATTATCTTTTTACTACCTTTGGATGATTTAAAATTTCTGTTAACATCTTTTAAAGTGTAATACACTCGCAGTCGAGCATGTAAATGATATGTATATACTATATAATTATACTTAAAATTATTACACGGATGTATAAATGTTAATGATTTGAAGATGGATACAAGGGTTTGACCACTTCTCATTTTCACAAATATCTTGGAAGTGTTGTTGAAAAAGTATTTCCATAGATGAAATAAATTGAATAAAACTATGATGCGGCATATACTATAAACTTCCAAATAAACTTTCATCCAATTTCTTGAATGTTTTTTCAAACGTGAAAATCGCAGTTTCATCCAACTCGGTACATGCATTAGCGAAATTTACGCATGTATGTACCGATAAACATTTTTTTTATCAAATAACCGCATATATATCAAATAAAGTTTTTTTCTAATTTATTAGAAGTTTGGTAATCTTTGTCAATTAAAACAATCTGTATCGTTTCCTGATTCTGTGTTTATTCATTCCGTAGTACGGTGCACTCGCACTGCACAATTGGGGGTTATGCGGCACTGGCTAATTTGATGTGCTCGGTCGCATGTATGAAGCATAACTGCTCTCTACATACTGCCAGCACATGCCAACATGCTGTGTGGTGGATGCTAATATGTGCGAGAGTCACGTTACTGTATGTTATTATACTGTGGCTCCGTCCTGTTGGAAATGCAAAAGATCTGCGAGGTAATGATCCTCATTTTCTATGACATCAGTTAATATTGCATCAATGTTGTCTTCTAACTTATTCTTTCGGCATTTTTATTGTTTACGAAAAAAAGTGCAATTATATCAACTCTTTCTGCAATCAAATAAAGTATTTGAAATGTTGAATGAATATTTACAATGAATACGAACACTAAAGCCAAAATAAAAAGCATCCAAATGTTTATGGCAATATATGTTCAACGAATGCCGTTGTTACCGCTCGACAAATGCTCCAAATGTGAAATTAAATTGAACTTTAACTGTTTTCTTGAATTGCATTTTTGCAAACTAATACTCAGAAACCAAGAAATAAAAATACTACTCTAAAACAAATTCAAGTGGTATGTCTTTTGCCATTTAGAAATTTTAGGATGAATTTCACCCCTATTTTAGGGTTGAAAATGGCTGAACGGAAATAGCCATATGACATGTCTCCCTTCCTAATAAATTTGATGTGTTCGGCTATTTTTCGAAAAAACTGCAATTTAGTGCCTCAAAACAAGCTCATTTCGTTTCGGTGGGACAATCTGGCTACCTTAGGGGTAATGACCGAAGGGCGACAGCAGTAAGGAAGAAAGCAATTCGTTCCATGCCTACAACAATATTGGCAGTTAGTAAGAACAGAGGTGGTCACACAAAATATTAATGACATAATTAATTATTCAAACTAAATAGTTTCAGTTTTCATCTACAAGTTTTATGATTATAAGCAAATAAACTTGATAAACAAAAAAAGAATTTCTCATTTCTGTCAGATACATTTGTAAACCAGTTGAGAATCAGAGCTAGCATTGCCATGACGAACAAAAACAACTGTATACTTAATAAACTAATTTATTTTTGAAAACTAATGTTGACCTAACACATTAGTTGTCATAAAAACTAAAATTCTAAGTCCTCAGACTTTTCGTGTAAAAAAAAAGTTGTTAAAATGTTTATTTTTTCGTAAATTTTTAAAAAATACAAAATTTTTCATTTTTCAAAAATTTACCGAAATCTTCGGTGGTCATTTTGACCACTTTCCCGAAGAGATACAAAAAAATGTTTCAACCAAAAGTTTCTTAGAATTTGATGTACTATAAGATTCCAAAAAGAAAAGTCCAAAAAAGTCAACATGGAAGAAGGCGACAGACAGACAGACTTCACGAATTCAGACGAACTTTTTGTTCGTCAAAATGAAAATTTTTGTTTTATGCTTAATGATAGTTATGCATTATGAATTTTTTTATTTTAGGGCGAGAAAAAGAAATTAAGACTTTGAAAATGAGACTGGATGAAACTCAAGCAGCTCACGATGCTTTATATCAACAATTACATCTGCTAAAGGAAAGAGAGACTACATTACGAACTGAACTGAATAGATTGCACAACATGGACCGAGAAATAGAAATTAAATTATTTCAGTTATGGAAAGTGCCAAGTATATTTATTCAAACCGATTTGAGTTCCGGTTCATTGGATGGTTCTGAATATTTTACAGATGAATAAACGGGAACAGTTTCTATTATTTATTCCAATATAAAATGAATACAACTAGGTATCTGTTTTAAAATAGGGTTATTCAAATATAAGTATGTTTTACTTATTATTAGATTAATATATTTAAATAAATAATTTATTTATTAATAGATAATTGTATACAGTCGGATTTAAGGAAAAACTTAATCAGATTTAAGGCGTTTTCTAGCGATCAAATGGCTTAAGAGCATAGGACGCGACCACGCTTCAAACGAATTGATCTTAACGTAATTCTTATTCTATTTCTCAAAAAACTTCTGTAATAAAGAATCAATTTCTCTTTGTTTATCTTACCATGCGTTACCTAATCGAACAGAGAAGGGCACTCGGCTGCTATTGGCAGCTGATAGAATCCGACACCCGTACAATGGCCACGAATAGATACGAACAACATAAATCAGTTGCCCAACTATTTCATTACGAGCAATGAGCGATGTCAGTATGTGCATCTTATATGGGCGGTTGTAATTCCGTAATACCCGTCAAATGCACATTTAGCATTCGACAATATACGACAAAGATAGTGCATTAGCCTAATAACTGAGGGAAAATGAGATGGGCAATGCAGCTTTTTACTTTAATCTCATTATTGTTATTTAATTAAACAAAATTTGCATAAAATAAAATTATGGGTAGTTACCTATATGTTTATAGATTAGAGGGAAGTACTTGATGTGGTTCAATTAAATGTAGTTAGTCTAGAAATTAAATGTTGTAATACGTATAGTAACCAAGTTTTGTTTTTAATGCCATTTACACAAATATTAAAAATTTGTTCAGTTTAACGTGTTTCCTCCATTCTATAACTCTTTAACTATCCAATTGATTTAGTTTTTTTTCTAATAAACATTTTCTTTTTGCTACGTTTGCAATTTTATAAAAATATAAATAACTCAATCTATTTCTTTCTAATGTTTCGTTTATGGACGTTAGTAGAAGAAGTCGCAATGCAGTACGCGTCTTGTAATGATCATTTAATGTGGAATAAGCGGGTCCTATCGCCTTAAACCATTCATACACGTCATACACACCACTCGTTCAAGCAGTTTTAAACCAAGTGGAAAATGTATTTAAAACAATTTTTGTAATTATGCAGGTGAGAATTATACTTCTAACATCCATTATTTTGTCACAAAATAAAATTATTTATTACATATTACAGTATTATACACTTGCAGAAGAGTTTTGTTGATTTGTGGGTTATAAGTTATGTTTTACATTTATGATTTTTTGAGTAAACAACGCCTACAAAGTATTGGTCTAAACTCATCAACATATAGAGTAATTTACTGCGTGTCTGGTTGCACATAGCGTTTTTACTTTAGAAAGAGATAGCTTATAGGTTATGGCATTAGCTCTCCTTGTCTATTGCCCAGTGATGTGAATACGTAAAGGTCATCGATATTTTCTATATGTCGATGTTAAAGGTATCATTAGAACCTTATCGGAACAGGAAGCAGAAAATAGCATTCTAAACATATCGGGAAAAGAAGTAAAGTTAAATTAAATTGTGTAAATACGTCTAAACAAGTCTAAATTAAAAGTCTTTATTAGAGTAATGTAGAATAAATTTTTTTCAATTAAAATTAAAAAAATTCAAGTAAAGTTTACATTAATATATTAATTAATACATTTATTTATTAATTAGTGTCAGAAGTAGTCTCATTCTCTTCCGAAGTATGTGTGATCTGAAACGAATAACATTTATCATTATACAGATTATTTTCAATACAATTTTTAGTAAAAATTATTTTTTAGTTTTAACTACATGGATAATTACCTTGTGATTATTATCATTTGTTGTGTCAACATTTCCATTTACTAATGGGACAGCATCTGCTTTTAAAAACTTTTTATGTCCCACAATTGGTTCAATGTAATCTTCATTTTTAAAATGCCGTGAACATAAAAGTGCTGACTTCGACACACTCAATTTATTAATATTTTTCAGCCACTCCTCTTTCCTCAATTGATTTTTTGGAAACCTATATAATTGAAAATAAAAATGTACAACTGTATATATTTGCACTCAACCTTATATCATATGTGATATATTGGTAATATAATGTACTTGTTATACATACTTATGAAAGGAAATATGTATGTTCGTCTTTGGTCCATCGCTTTTTGCACAAACAACAACTGTTCACCATTTTAAAATGTTAAACAATACATTAATTGAACTCTGAGCTGTCAAAGAACGCAGCAAAATGCATGCTGAGGTTACGGTACTGTCAACATGTGTGCCTAAGACAAGGAACCAATCAAATTTGAGTAGACAAAGAGTGCAAATGCCATAATGTTAAACTTTTCTCTTTCTATGACTAGTAGGATGCTCAGTACAACACACGCAGTCCATTTCTATATGTCGATGTCTGCGTATAACTGTAAAACTGCGTCATTCTAGTGACTTTCTGAAATGATGACTTACTTGTTCAACCTGGTTTAAACACATTTATAAATACAATTCATCGCTAGAAAATGCCTTTAGATATGGATTTACAAAAAATGTATGTTGTAGATCAATCCTTACAGAGAAATTTCAAAATAAAGAGAGTGATAACGTCAAATTTAGTTAATAAAAGTTAAAAAAGATATATGTATACGATAAACTGGGCATTTATTTAGTAGTTTATGTATGTATGCATTAATTTAAGGCAAATCAGTTACCAAGTAGAGAGGAGCATACCTACTCTGATTAAGTTTTTTTTAATGGTCGAAGTAGTACTTTCACGATAAACCAAGGTTGTGGTTGTTAGATTGTGTGTTTGTTTTTATTTATTGTTTTTTCTTATTTATACAAAAGTGTAATTATAGTTATTTTCTATTAATATAAAGATTGTTAAACAGAAATCGATGAATCTGATGGAGTCTTGTTAGGAAACTTCTAAATCACGAATAATATATTTTTTGCATTTGCAAACTTTTTAGTTGTTTTTAATGTCGAAGCGACATACTTTTTTCAATTTCTAAAATAGGGAATAAAGATGTTTTTTTTAATAAATAACTATTTTACATGTACATTTGATAATTTATAGATTAACCCCCTTGAAACACAAAATAATACTTTATGCCCCTAGTGTGCACAAATTATTATTTATCATTGTAAGATGTTTGTTAATAAGAGATTTGTTACTTGATTTAATGATCTGATAAATGTACTCTTGTCATTATAATTGTTTTTAGGTAGTAAGCAAACAGAATAGGTGACCGCAATCGCATGCGATCGTCCACAATCAAGCGTTTTGTTCATCAATTTTGTTTGTCAATCATTTTAAAATTCATAACAGAAAAGATCGATGGTCTATCTAAACGATATTTTTCTGTTTTTGTCAGAACTAAATAATGTACCTACTTTTTTCATTTAGCAAACATTTCCATCTGAAATACCTTTACATGTAAGTGCCCCGCCCAATAAACAATTTTCACCTTAAGTAATTCAGTTTTTATAGGTTTTTATAGTTTATTAAGGTTGCAAGTTTATATTGGAGATTTATAAGATTGCTAATTGGTAGCAAAGTTATATAGTGGGTATATAAAATTACTAAAAGGCCCAAGAGCTTAAGGTTTTATAAAGTGGTAACAGAAACTTAATTACTTATAGTAATGGTTACCAAAGGATATATGAGTTTTTATAATAGTTGTAGTTACCAATTTATAAAACCAATAGTGTTAAGTTCCTATGTAGGTGTAGGTGGTGATAAATATAAAACTTACTCAGCCCACAGTAATAGCAGTTACCGTTATAAAAGCTGAGGGCTGTTGATGTTGAAAAACACTGTAATAAAACCAAAATTCGTATTATTTTTATGTTAGTTTTCAAACTTGTAACCACAGTTTCTCTTAAGAAACCTTTAATAATAAAATACTATTTTAAAAGAAATTTTCACACAATAATCCAACATAACAAATATGCACCATAAACAATATAAAGTGCAAATACTTTTGTGAGGTTATGTATGTTGAAAATGCCACGACTGGCGGGAACTTACAAGTTATATAAGCAGTATTGCAGTGGTGGCTCGTACTTTAGGAGGTTACCATCACTCACAGTGAGGAGCATTACTATAAGTTATATAACACTAGAAGTTACTAATTGGTTTTATAATGTTCTCTTGACTTTTAGATACGCCCTGCATATTTGTGATGGCTTTTTGTGGAAACAAGTTAAAAATTTTTGCTGAAACTCTAAAATATTTGACATTAGCGGCACTCTAATCATTTAGAGGTAAAAATGAAAATCATACAGTCCAAAATGAATTGCAGTACAATTTTTGTCTTTTCAAATGTCTGCATGAGAGCCTCAATAATATCAGTGTATTTTTATATTAGGAATGTATCTTGTATGAGAAAAAGAGACTGTGGAGATGTTATATTCTATAATTAACTTGGTTTCCCACCAACTTTCAAAGAGAAATATAGAGGATAGTATCGATAGTGATAAGTGCAAGAGCAAGCAAGATAACCAATAAAGCGATATGGGTGCCTAAACATTGTGGTTACCACTATAAAGAAGGTTTATAAAGGTTGCGAAAATATTCTCGTTACTCATTTGAAGGCCTATAAGGAGTTATATAAAGGTAACATTTATATCTCTATCACCGTGATTATAAAACTTAGTCATATAAGGTTACCAAACAGTGGTAACAGTTATAACACTTTTAGAGCCCGCCATTTAAGGTAGAAAGTCACCCAAACCTTACAACTCAAGAATTACATAATTTAAGTATATTTGGTAAACTCAATGTTGCTCTTTCGATTGATACCCGAAAAACGGCATTTCACCACGTATATACCGAGAAAACGATTAACAAAGTTGCAGTCAAATACATTGATGTATATGGGTTTACACAGTAAGCCCAAGAACAACTTGAAAGTTTTATATTTAAACAACTCACCATGTCTATGAAAAACTACGTAACAATAGTTTAGAAATTGTATTTTATATTGACGTTAAAAAAACTGCAGTTTACCTCTTAGTTATTGAGATATTTCGATTATAAACTTGTATTCCAGCTGTAACCGGAAACTGATGACTGAAGTCCCTGCACATGCAAAACCCTATTATATGATCTGGCAACGTTGCTTCGCGCGGAAATTCAAATTTGATATGTTAGATGAATTTATGTTGGTATTTTTTATATTACTGAAAAATAATGATATACGTAAATAAATTAAATAGATGAAA
The DNA here is from genome assembly GCA_929113105.1 of Agrypnus murinus. Taxonomy (NCBI): domain Eukaryota; kingdom Metazoa; phylum Arthropoda; class Insecta; order Coleoptera; family Elateridae; genus Agrypnus; species Agrypnus murinus. The sequence goes on along the minus strand of OV816024.1, from coordinate 228,788,384 downwards.
TCAAATATAATAAATAAAATTGAATGAAATAAAATGAAAATTGTATTAACATTGATTTTTCTCATTAATTGTACTTGATCCCAGACGTGGTTCGGCGATGTGGTCGCGGACCACTTAGTGCGTGAATCAGTCTAATTTTTGATTAATAAGTGAGTAAATATGAAGTTCATTAGTAACCGTTTATATGTGTATAAAAAGGATCGAAGTTCTGTACTGCAATATTGAAAAACAGTGATAAACTTACAACGGCCTTTTTATTGTTAGTTCCCGCTCTTGAAGCAAAGCTTTCTCGCAACTTTTTCTCGCTACTTGACTTCTCTATAATATCCCCTGCTTGCTTCAACGTTGTTTTGCTCACAGCAGACATGTCAAGTGATGTGAGAATCGCGTTGATTTGACTTGTCCCAATACCGGCATCCATCATCGTTGAAGATCAATTTTTGATTAATTAATGTTATACACAAAAAATTATAATGATAATAGGAAATAGTATTAAGAATCTTCTACCTGCTGCAAGTTTTATATTCAAAACATGACGTTTTGTAGAATCATCGTTGGGGGAGTATGTTTCTGATCTGTGAACGTATTTGACAAGTTGGCAAGAAGGGCAGCGAATCGAGCAAATTGAAGCTATACCACACACTTGTTTTTTTATGATGTCATCAAAAAATAATTTTTGGTCACAATCATATTCATAACACCACATAAAACTATTTAACGTGCAGCAGTCAATAATTTTTACCAAACTCTAACCTCACTTTGGTTTTACGTCAAATACTGATCGTACATTGCGTTGCCAAATCGTACGCATCAATGTATACTACGTTAGTAAAGCGAACAACGATGTTATCATTATTAATTTGTTTTCTGATATAAAATGACAATTTTTGTGTGCTAAACAACACATAAATAATTTTTTAATTTTCTATAATGTTCATAGGTGAATTAAAATTTGTTGATTTTATTCATATACAGCAGCTAGCTTGACTTTAGATTTGGGTGACTTTCTACCTTAAGTTCTTTAAGAAGTATATAAAGATAACTGAAACATTTTCATCATCAATTTAAAAATGTTTTATAATTTAGTAATGGTGGTATTTCGAGAATCTATAGAAAAATTGTTTATTGGGCGTATACAAACATGTTATATAATAACATGTCATTATTGTTTAACATTTATTATTTTTGTTTGGTATGTTATGTCTAGAAATTGCCCATTAGATGAAATGCATAGACCATAAAGAAATGTTTACTTCATGGTAAAATCTCTAGTGCTGCAAAAACATGCTTTGCCAAGGAAGAAAATTCTGATACCATGAGACCTGTTGTCTTGGCATTTAATCTGTTGTTTTACTAAAATCCAGTGTACATAATCATAACCTAGTTCTGTCAAATCTGACAGATAAAATTGAAACTGACAGTTCACATGGAACAGAACAGAAGTGTTATCATATATATAGGGTTTTTACAATAACAGTGCAGTTATATCATCAGTAATGCAATCAGAATTGCCACTTCAGTATATGTAAGGCTACACTTTTACAAAATATTAAGGTTTGTACCTTTTTCTACATCGAGACATTTACTTCTGTTATTTTCAAATTGCTATCTTGTCAAATTTAAATTATTATCTTTGTACTATAATTTTTTCTATAATAAATTTGTATTTTTTATAGTTTATTTTATTGTTATTTGTTTTCTTATTTTAACTTATAGTTTCATATTGTTTGCATTTTGTGTTTGTTCCAATTTTTTGTTAATCATGCTCCCACAGTTTAGCAAACAATCAAAATATTTTGTTGCTTCTTTAATTGATTATATGAGCAAGAAATAATAAACTACATGGAGAATAATTAAAAAACCTGTTCTTAATGTAGGGATGAATTTTAATATTTTTTGGGGTTAGGGATTGATGGTTGAATTTTTAAAAATACGAAGTGGATATGGTTACGAGTACTCGTAAATGTTCTACACATAATACAGGCTTCCGAGCATTATGTGCGCAACTTTTACGCGCAAATTCGAAAAAGGTGTAGTACATAAATTAAAGCGACCTGCCTTACAGGAAAAGGGAACGAATATAATTCATCTTAGATTTTTGCGTTTCGTTTTTTGAAAATATATTTAGAAATTTGTTTATAGTATTAAACTTGGATCTTTTTTGAAAAAGAACGTATTTATAAGGGCCATAGATTTTGATAAAATTTTGATGTAATGTTGTGTCAGATTCTGAAGAAGAATACACAAAGAAATTAACTTTATAGGGTTATCTGGTTTTAAGAAATCAAATAATTATAATCTGGTTGTTAATTAAGATTTTAATTTGTTGTGCATTTTTTTGTTGTTACACAGATGTTTACTAAAAGGTAAATATATATTAAATAATTTAAAAGGGTTAATGAACTTTTTCTGGATTGGTGATGTTTTTCAGTAGCTTTAATATATGAGCTAATTATTTATACTCCTGTAAGTAGTACTCTCTAGATTCTTTTTAATACTACAAACAGCTTTTGCTTCAATGTCTCCCTAATAGACAACTTATTGCAATTTATTTCATGTTGACCAACACACATTAGCTGCCACTTTTAGTCAGATCTCGTGTATTTGTTGTAGTAGAATTAAAATTGTTCCTCTAAATATATAGGTATCTTTTTAAAACTACCACAATTTTAAGAATTTAAGAATAACACTACTAATAACCAATGTGAAGATTTTAATGTTATTTGATAAAAGATTAAAATTTAATAACAGTTTCGCAAGAAATATATTGTTTATTCATTCTGGTAAAAATAAAATTTTACATGCAATGAGTTTTCTTACAAAGAAGATTATTCAAAATAAATTCAACAAAGTATCATCTCACAATAAAATGCTAGGTACATTAATTACACTCTCATATGTTAATATATTAATGCTAAATATAATTATTCAATTAAATAAATTAGAACAAATATAAATAAAGGTACATTAAGATTCTTCTCAGAAATCAAAGTTTGGATTTTAAATTATATATGTATCGTATATAAATACAAATTCCATCACAAAAAAAGGTAAATACTACATTGCACATAAATATTACAGACAAAAATCTTTGACATATTGATTACTATATATTTGTTTTTTTTAGACTTATGAGGTAGTCTACAAGTGAGTGGTCTACAAGTACAATTATTGTAAGAGTCTACTATTTTTGGGGTTGAATGAGAATAGTTGGCAAAATTTCGAAGACACTAGTCTGAAAATATTGGAAAAAGATGTTAATAGATAGGCGTTTGAAACTTGGAAGATGTTTAAAATCACTGAATATTTATAAAATTCGAATCGTAGAAGTAGAACACAGTAATAATGTAACATTATAATGCATTCTACCTTTGATTGATGCATGATAAATGGTTAGTATTTAACTAAGGATTTCATACCTGCCCTGCCAAATTCGTACTTTTAAAAATTTAAAAGCTATTTCTCGATATCCATTGGAATATTCTCATTCTCTATAAGTGTATACTGTTAATACTTAAAAAATATTATTACTACAAAAATATAAACATACTTATATTCATAATTAACAGTAAATAAATTCAATCACTTTAAATAAATTCATTTGCTTATGAACGTACTACAAACAAGTACATTTGTAAATATCAATAAAATTATCTTATTATTATTGTCTTATATTATCATATACACTAAATACGAAATTTGCACTTAAAGAAATAAATCATAGGAAAGAACTACTTTCTGGTACATATTGCGCAGACAAATTTTTTAAGTTTATTTATTTTTATAACATTTAAGTAGGTGCATTCAATGTGCAACCACAACAAGCACTTGTCACATCTTACTGCATTACCTTCTACTGTAGTATTACACATTGAACACATGTACTTAATAGGAACTTCATTTCTATTTTTTATTATATTCATATAAAAGATAAATGCATCGTTTGAAAAATATTTTTCTAACTGTTCATGATGTACTTCTTCATTAAATACCAATTTATTAATGTTGTATCTATTTAAATGAGCAACGTCTTTTAAACATATTATGTTTTTGTATTCTAAAATATTGTTAGTAAAGTCTTCGTTACATAATAAAGAATTAAGAATTGGAAAATTTTGATCATTTTGACTCATATCCCTAAAAATACAACTTGGTTTCTTTTTTGGTAAACCTATTACTGTTTGTTTAATGCCTCGTGATCTGCCATTTAATTTCATTTTCAATGGTAAAGTAACATTTTGTAATATTTTTCTAGTTTCGGAAGGCAATGTTTTTTCTTCAGTCATAAGTGAATGATCTTTATTATTATTACTTGTTTGCCCAATATTCTCAATTTCTTCATGGCTTTGGAACTCGGAATTTTCTAAAAGTTGGCTATTTTCATTAATTCCTACTACACTGAATTACCAAATATTTCTAAATGTTGAGAATCTTTATTTAATCCTGCTTTTTGATTATCAAATTCAGGATTTTTTAATGGTTGATTGTCTTCATTAATTCCTACTACATTTAAATTCTCAGATTCACTAGTTTCTAAATGTTGGATATCTTGATTTATTCCTTCTACATTTTCATTATCAAATTCAGCATTTTCTAAACCTAGACCAATATTGTTATATTCTAGCAAATTTTGATTTGCAAACTCTAAAGATTCATGTTCACCATCCATTTCTAATATTTCAAAATTCTTATTTTCATTTAAGATTGTTAAAAGACGTTCTATTTTATGTTTTACATTCTCAAATTTTACAGAACCATATTCAGATGCAATTGTAGCTATTTTCGTCGTAATAACTGACATAATTTTAAATTTTTGCTGTTGAGTTGTTTTTCTTACATTATTATTAACATATGTCAAACGAACATTATCATTATCATGCAAATATGTTGGAACTGGAGTGTAAGTATTTATATAAACCATTTCTTTAAATCTGTTTGGAATAATTGATTCGTCATAAACAGGATTGTTGTATTTAATTCTATACCCAATAGGGTGGTCCAACAAAAAAGCAAAGTCGGAAATCGTATGCTCTCACCCCCTAGGATTATTGTATATCGAAAAAAAGGTACCCCTATTTTTTTATTTTGAAATCGGACGTTGTTTAGGGGTGCCTCAAAACCCTTAACGTTTCCCATGTATTTTATATGGGGAAAAACACGTTTTCGTAGATTTGGTTTAGAATCCTAGAAATCAATATTTTTCAACTGGGCTACTCTGTTTCTCTTCAGAAATGTTCAGAGTATAACATCCAATAATTTATTTGTTAAATCTCTTATATTAACTATTTTTTACAGACTTGCAAAAAATCCCATAAATGGAAGAAACACGGAAAAATCGTTAAAAAATATTACTATGTTTTAATATACAAGATTTTGATAAATAAATTATTGGATGTCATTCTCTGAACATTTATGAAGAGAAACAGAGTAGTCCGGTTGAAAAATATTGATTTTCTAGAATTCTATACCAAATCTATGAAAAAGTGTTTTTTTCTCGTATAAAATACATGGGAAACTTTAAGGGCTTTGAGGCACCACTAAACACCGTCCTATTTCAAAATAAAAAAATAGGGTTACTTTTTTTTTTCGATATACAATAATTCTAGGGGGTGAGAGCATAAGATTTCCAACTTTGCTTTTTTGTTGGACCACCCTAATACCCAAACATATGTTTACAAGGTAAATTAATATTTTTTTAAAATATACATATACAATCTTTTTCATTACAAACTATAACAGTTCCATCTTGCAAATATCCTGATTCTATCATATTGTTCAAGATTAAGGAATGTACACCTTTTAAACTAGATGCAACAAAATCAAATGCATATGGTGTAAGTAATTTAGCATATAAATATTCAGCAGAATCTCTTTCAAATCTGTTTACATCACTTTTTATTTGCAACATAGCAGCTTAGTGTTGTTTTTCATTTTCGGTAGTAGATAAAACAATAGTAAATTCTTCATAAAATGTTTTCAAATTATTGAATTTTGAACATACTTGTTTAATTTTTTGATTTAAACTTTCTAAATGGTTAGTTGTACTGATATTAAAAGTAATACATTCCTTTTTAAGACCTTGCACCCTTTCTTCCTTAATTTTATGCCAATTTTCATCGAAATACTTATTTACCTTACCATGATTAAGTTTCATTAACGTGTTGTAATGCTCCAAATATATTTCCAAGTTTTTTGAATATGCCATTTTTTTGAATCATTAGCTGTAATGCCCATTAAGTCACATGTGATTGTGTTTTTAAATGTTTTCAATGTTTGAAATAGACAGAGAGTCAGCTTTCCATTTGGCAATTTGGGAATTCCTCAACAAAACAACTTCGTTCTACAAAATCTTTATCGGTCATTATTACCTTTGTGTCTGTATATGATGGATTTTCTGTAAAAATTCTTAGCATAGCACTTATAGCATCTTTGTTCTCTGCTGCCATTAAAAAAGAAGCTACTACTTCAGCTTGGCCATTACCATCTATGACAACTAAGATATATAATGGCATTCGTAAATTATTTAATTTGTATGTAGCATTACATAATAAAAACTCTGAATAAGTTTGATAATATTGTTTCATTTTATGAATTTGGAGAAAAATACCTATCAAGTCGTTTTGATGTTCATTGATTGCTACATACACAGTTCCATCTTCTTTTAAAAATTTAACTACAGTCGAACTTCTATATAACAAAGTCGGTAAATCCTGAGAAAAAATTCGCTATAGGGAAATTTCGTTATAAAGAAATATCACCGTTTGTAAATATTATTTTATTGCTTTAATTTTAATTCGAGTGATTCCGCAAACTGTAACGCCTTGTGTTTAATGAATTGTCTTGATAATGGTGCATTTTTGTCGCCAATTAAATGCACCCACTTTAAAACTGCTTTATCTATGTCGTCGTAAACATAAGTTCTAGCACGTTTTGCTGTAAGTTCACCCACTGATTTTAAAATTGATTCGCGTTTTTTATTATAGTCGCTAAACTACCAGCAAGGAATTCCAAACTTTGCCGCGAGGTCTTTCGTTTTTGTATACAGTTATCAATTTCCCACAACACGTTTATTTTTTCAGTAATGGTTAAACACTTTCGCTTTGACTTTTTTTTGTACTACAGTGTAGGGCTGTTCACTCACAAATCACAAAATGTGTATAATGCATTGAAGTTTAATCTTTCCTAGAACTCTCATTCAGGTAAATTTTCGGAAATCCCCTGATAAACTAAGAAAGTAAAGCTAAACCTGTTGTAGGAGGCTTTTTAATGACAATTTTAATCCTTAGAACTTCTATTTAGAAAAATTTACAAAATCCTTTTGCAAGGTTTACAGGTTTTTAAAAATGTGTGTAGGGTTCTTGGAAGATGGGTAAATTTATAATCTTTTACTGCTGCTAAGAAAGATTGATGCATTTACGTGAAAAATTTATTTTAGTTTGGCCTAAAAAATTCGTTATATAGAAATTTTAGTTCGTTATTTAGAGACATATTTATATGTATTTTTTCTAAAAGGTTAGTGTACAGCACAAAAATTCGTTATATAGAGAAATTCGCTATATAGAAGTTCGTAATATGGAAGTTTGACTGTACTTCCTCTAACTCGTTACTATTTAAAGAATTTACATTAGATTTCATAGATTGTTTTATATTTTGTATATCACGTAATAGAACTACATTACCAGTCTTATTTGCTACGTAATCTCTAAGTATCTTTTTATTACATTTCATACTTATTAACTTCTTCTTCCTCTGGTTTAGGGAGTTTTCTTTGACGTGGTAAATGTCTCTAAGCTGTTTCTGAAAGTGGATGATTATGTTCCAAATTTGTTTCAGCAATAACTAAACACTGTGCATCTGGTGAAAGCAAAAATCGTATTTTCATTGGACATTCACAAATTAATGTTTTCGATTGTTTAATCCCTTTACCAGATTGCTTAAATTCTCGTCCACCCTGTGAACACGCATAAACCACACTATAATACTTCAAGTTCATATTACATCCTTCGATTCTTCTTGGAGTTCTTTTCTTGGCTGTTTCTAAGGTTTTGGTATCTCGTATATACAACTGACAATAATTTTCATTCTCAATCGTTTGTATTGTACTTCTTATTTCTTCAAATGAAGAAAATTGTTGTCCTAAGTCAATCACTGAAATAACAACAACATTAATAACACATAATATAATAGTGGCTAATAATTTGATTTTTAAAACAATTAAACATACTCTTAAACCGTTAAAAAATGTTACGTTTTAATTAAATGGCAGAAAAAAATCGTAAACCATTAACAGATCAACAAAGTTGATAGTAAAATCATCAGCAGTTATTTATAACTTATAATCTTTATATTAATTTAATATCAGCGATTTACAAACCAACTACAATTAATTACAATTCAAAACGACAGCCTTGAAAACGGAAATACCTTAAAAAGCCCAAACACAGACCTGACACCTAGCAAGCCATGTGAAGTAGAGAGAGCACACACGGACGTCCGCGAACACATCGAGGGCCAGGTTGGGGGACACGGTCCAGATAATGTTGGAATGTTTAACTTTGCTGTAATTTATTGTATAAACAACTTGTGCTTGTATAATAAAATTATAATTATCCTATTTCGTTTAAACGTTCTTATCACAATGAAAGACATATTGACTGCATAATACTAAATGCTTCTAATTAAAGAAAGATATTTCGGTAGACATTTTATTATAAACTCAATAATTATTTTTTTCATTTAGATATATCTACACGTTTCAAGGAAATACAATATGTACTTATAATTTTATTTTATATAAACTAGCTCGAAGTCAAAATTGTTTATGTAATAAATTACAAAAAAATCTAAATATTTCCTCATTATCCGGACCACATCCCCAACGTGGTCGGCTATTTAGTTGCGGACGACCGTGTGTGCTTTACATTAAATGCTCGGAAATCAGTATTTAACCATAAAAGAAAAAGATTAATTATATTAGATCTCTTTTTCTGTAACGCAGGTCGCTTTAATTTATATACGCTTTTTTCAAATTTGCGTGTAAAAGTTGCGCATGCGCACATAATGCTCGGAAGCCTGTATTATGTGTACAAAATTTACGAGTACTCGTAACCGTATCCACTTCGTTAAAAATATTTCTTTGGGATTAGGGATTAGATTTTTAAAAATATTTCTTTAAGATTAGGAATTATTGAAGATTTTTTTTAAATATTTTTGAAGTATCAGATTTTTAAAAATATTTGCTTGGAATTGGTGATTCGGTATTTATTTAATTTCTAATCCTAATCACAGATTGGTGATTAATAATTCAGGGATTACACAACCCTGTATATGTGTAATTGATCCTGGACAGTTCAAAATGATTCTCAGCTTTGACCTCTGCGGAAAGGTTAAAAGCTTATTCCTTAGACTTAAATTAAGCTTATTTCAATGACATGTATATAGCATTTATTTGAGGTAGCAAGAACAGTTTCATTCAAAGGTCAATTTTGAATTAAAGTTGCACTAGCATAGAACGCCTAGTTCCAGTTGCAATGATTACTGGTTTTTCCTAATTGTTTCAAATCAACCACTATCCAAAAATTGAACTCAAGATCATATTGATACTGATAGATGAAATATAGATTTACTATTTTTGACCAATGTAATATACGAATAATAATAAGTGATCGGCAATGTGTATAGACAGAGCCATCATACACACTTTTGTTTCCATAGGTTTGTTTTACATTGATAACAGCAGCGTGCAGTGCATACGAAACAGTGGAAGCAGTCCCGATATGATGCATGTGCTATTACTTTCGTAAGCAATGTGTACATGCGTGATAGCACATACCAAAAATCGGGACTGCTTCCACTGTCTCGTATGCACGTCATGCTGCTGATTGATAATTATTTGAGTGGTGTGTGATGAGCAGTGGCGTGCGGTGAGAATTTAGACTAGGGAAGCAACCACGAATTTAATTTTAATATACCTAGGTACAAGCGTGGATTCACGGGGGGAATAATTCCCCCCCCCCAAATTTAGAAATAAGTATACAAAGAATAGAAACAAATAATGTTTGTTTAATTATTATTTATTAAAACAATTATTTTTCAAAAAATTTACCCCTCAAAATAATTCTCTGGATCCACCCCTGCTAGGTACAATGAAAAAACAGTGTTATAATTATTAAGCTTAAAAGTTTTTCAAAGAAGAACTTTTATACTTTATACTTATGGAATTTGTTGACTATTATTCTTTATTTTAAAAAAACTACTACTCTGTAATTATGTATACTACAACTCGATTTTCCGGTCTTAGCAAAATACCGATGAAGGTTTTAATCTTTGTTGTTAAATTTGAAAGTTCTGGTTTTGATCTGCCTTTCTTAATAATTTGTAATTTCTCTCCAAAACTGTATGCAGAAAATTCTTTATTAATAATTTACAAACTGAACAAAAAAATCGCCCCGATTCGGATGTATCGGAAGTACTCGAATCTTCCACCGAATCCGCTGAATTTGCAGTCGTGACAATAATGCAATTTTAAATTTGCATACAGACAATTTTTTTATGTCTTTAAAAAATCCAACTTATATAAATTGAAATAATAAAATGTGACAAAATACAGTCTCATTCGCAGATTTACATTACTTAAGTAACATTAGATTTAACAAACACTAAATCGAACAAATAACCAAATTATAATAAACATTTTTCATGAAGCACACTAAAAATAACGGCCAAACAATGCTAACAGCACCGTCTGTATCACCACGCCAAGGCTACGAGAAGAGGCATTATAAGCAACGAAATCAGTGCTTATATGCAGTGTATGTAACACATTTGAATCGGTATTACCTTTCCGTTCAAGTTTAATGAGCCTAATTTAAAATTGAGCTTTATGTTGATTAAATATTACAAATTTAAATAAACGATAACCATAATTTTATAAAAATATTTTTATTAGCATTGGTTTTTATTATTAATAAATTCTCAAGGGAAGCATTGCTTCCATGGACCGCACGCCACTGGTGATGAGCTTTCCACATGCCTATATTACAAACAGAAAATATTTATTAAGTAGAAACAATTCAGTCACATTTTCTTTTAAGGCTGGTCCACAATTGTCTGTGAATGATAAGTATAATATAATAACGACAACTATATGCAATTTATTTTGCTATTTATAATTAAACCATATACAGAGTCTTCATTAAGTTTGGAACCGGCTTAATATCTTCAAAACTATTAACTGGATTAAATTGAAATTTGGGGTGTGCATTTTATAAATTAATATCTATTGTACCTAATTTTTTCACCTGCTTTGCATCGTTACTTTACGAGATACACAGCCAACTTGATTTTTTTTAAATAGCAATAGGGGTCAAATTTGACATCATTTGAAAGCTTATTTTTTCTGAGTACCATTATGTAATACACGTGTTGGATCATTTTGACAAAAATCGCCAAAAAAAATTAAAATCAACGAAACATGTTTTATCCACAAAATCAAAAGTGTTGAATAAATTAAAAATTAAAATATCTAGTGATCTTACAAAATTCATAGAAATGTCAAAAGTTACACATTGACAGTAAATATTTAAGTAATTTTAAGTAAAAGTAAATTTTAAGTAATAAATTTAATTTTGTGGATAAAACATGTTTCGTTGATTTTAATTTTTTTGGCGATTTTTGTCAAAATGATACAACACGTGTATTACATAATGGTACTCAGAAAAAAATAAGCTTTCAAATGATGTCAAATTTGACCCCCATTGCTATTTAAAAAAAATCAAGTTGGCTGTGTATCTCGTAAAGTAACGATGCAAAGCAGGTGAAAAAATTAGGCACAATAGATATTAATTTATAAAATGCACACCCCAAATTTCAATTTAATCCAGTTAATAGTTTTGAAGATATTAAGCCGGTTCCAAACTTAATGAAGACCCTGTATATAAAATGTCGATATTGTTATAGAATTAACAATGGGAATGAAAACAGGGTAACTTATCCTAACCTGTATTTTTGTCAATTTAGATTAAAAAAAAAGTGTAACCTTACCTACCTAGTTGCAAATTATAGGCTTTTACGTTTATTCATTCTGGTTAATCTGAATGGTATAAAACTGTACATGTGCATTCGTATATCTTGTCAGAGTGCTTGCGAAAACTACTTGAAGAAACAATTTGTGGTCTAATCAAAGGGAAGGGTTGGTTAGATTACTTGTGAATATACCCTAGAAATTTTTAAAATTTTGCTGAAAGATATCGAAAGTTCATAATGAGTTTAGATGAAAGAAAGAATTTAGAGAGGTGTGAGTTTGTAGATTTATATGTTACAAGTCTAGTGATGTTTCCGTATTGTTTGATGTACCTAACTGGGTAATCATAGAATCGGGAATGATAATCTGACAGTTTTGTTCAGGTTTTTGGATTGAATAAACAATGTCTTATAACAGTGATGGCGAACCTTTTTGAGAAGTGGTTCAAAATTTGTTCATAATTTTTTTAAATAGTAGCCCGTGGGTCACTAAATCAGTGGCATCACTTGGAGGGGGGGGGGTAAAGATGGTACCAATAATTTGAAAACACCAAAATCTGTTAACAGAAAAACTTGACAGTTGACTCTTTTTTTTGGTTCTCACTTTTAATCCTCTAAAAAGGTTTACGTTTACGTTTTGTTTTACGACTTTTACTTTTGCAAGTAAAGAGCAAAATTCGACATTAGATATTTATACTTTAATTTTTTAATATTTTCGATTGTCTGTTCTCGTTTTTATAATATAAAAAATAAGTTTATAAAAATCAACGCGTGGGTCATTTAAGCCTTCGTGGGTCAGTGTCTGACCCACGGGTCATAGGTTCGCCACCACTGGCTTATAACAATGCATAAAACTGCTTGTTTGTATCTGTTCTATAGATACAGCAATAATGGCAAAAGTTGATTTTTGATTCATCTTTTCTCATTACCAGATTAATAATCTTTATTAATGGGAATACAGTTGTCTATGGTATTATTTAGCCATTGTTTATTATTAGCTATTTTCTTTTAAATTACAGTTTTTGATTTTGGGCAATTGTGGAATGGCTTTTGCTAGCATTTATTAAAGACAGATACCTAGACTACTTTTATGTACAAAGTTGCCATTGTATTATATTTTGTATTCCTTTAATTTCTTTAGATGAGCGTCTAAAAAGTCGGTCAGTCTTGGGTGGCTGTGGATTGTAAAAGGATTTATTTGCAAGATTGGCGGTAGTTTTGAAAAAAAATTGTTTAATGTGCTTGACAGTTTAGAATTCAAGGTTAATGTTAAAGGTTGTAATTTTAGTTAACATTAGTACAATGTAACTGTCGAGCATTATAAAATATGAAAATATAAATTAGAATGTTATCTACAAGTAAAAAAATGGTAATCTTCATTATTTTTATGTTACATTTGAACATTAAACTGTCAAACTTAAAACTTCAAAAATATTAAGCAATTGTTTCAAAACCTACTACCTATCTTGCAAATAAATTATTTTACAATCCATAGTCGCCCAGGACTGAAATACTATTTAGACACTCGTTATTAGTTAAATTCTCTTATTTATTTCTTACTAAAATAGGTTCATGAAATTGCGACCTAAATATAATACACATTTATCGCTCTCATAACAACAATTGTATTAGTGCAATGTTAATAACAAACCGGTGATGATTAATATTTTAGTATATACTGGTTGGCAAAGATGTTTATGTTCTATTACTATATGCACTTACAAAGGGAAGAGATACTAAAAAAACGTTTTTAATATAAGAAACTGCGAACCAGCAAAGACTTTAATACAAATAAACTCTTTAACATTTCCATATCATGATATAATATTTATCTTGTGTAAAATTAACTGGCAATTTGATACGTACTACAACAACAGAATATCAACAAGATCAGTTCTTGACGTTTCTGTGATCTCTCACTTCTATACAAGCATATCGTAATAGAATACTAACACCTTTACCCTCATATATTATAGTATTCTTGTATTATTTCTCATTTTGAACCAATCTTATCAAAACCTTGTAAATTATATAAAATATATATTTATTGTACAGACTTGTTTAAAATTGTAATTTTGTTTCTATTCTTCTAGATAATTTAATACTTTTAGTAGTATTACTTGTTATGCAAACTAAATTATTCTTTATTGATAAATATTATGTTTTTAATAAATATTTATGGTTTTATTTAGTAGAGAACCCTTTTGAATAAAAAATCCTATAGAAATATGTGACCTGCTGGGAGAAAACGTATGTAAATATAGGTTGGTCACATATAACAAAGTTATGAGAGTATATGGAGCTTAGGTATCATGGTATATATAACTTCTATATTCCACTTTACGTACATTTTCTCCCAGAGAGTTGCATAACTTACTTTTTTAATTAAAAATCCCATTAGATTGAGCAACTCAGAACTCATCTTAATATTCTTAAAAATGTAAAAGCATTAGCTTATCAGTGTAAATAAACCATTTTGTTCATATAGTTTTATTGCTTTATTAGGCATGAACATATTACGCTTTAATTAAATTTATCTGACAATTATTTTAGTTATTACTTATTCTACTAGGTAAGTAATAATTCTTAATTCCTGATTTCATATCATGGTGGTTTATTGCACCTGGCCGGAGCCTTCGATAGCTAACGAGCCTGGAACTACAATGGGTGACGTCACAATAGCGGATGAAATTTCTGCAGCATTTAGTAGACACCACAAATGTTTTCACAAAACCCTACGAAAACCATGACAGATGTGAAAAAATGTGTTGAAACAAAATTACACAGAATTAAATTTCTTATAAAACTCAAAATAATAGGTATGCCTATTTCCAGTCGTTTAGACATGGGTATTTCCAGTCGTTTAGACATGGGAAGGTGTCACAAGTATGCGTTATTCAGATAAATGTGCATGAAGTGTCGATTTCCCTTATGTATACCATAGAAAATGTATCAAAACAAAGTGATTTTTTTTCAGGAACTTTGCTTTAGCTGATTTTTACAAAAAATAAACAGTATAAGTAACAGTCAAATACTTATTAATGCAGAATTACAAAATGATTTCTTTTTTTGAATTTGGCTGTTAGATATTTAAAAGCATAATATATAGAAATACCTTAAAAGGAGATAAAAAACAATAAAAGAGAGACTTTTATCGTTAATTACTAAAGTATCGTAAATAACATAAAACACAAGCTTTCTCTGTGCAAGAACTGCATAAGTGATAACTGGTAACATTTAGCAAACATATTTTATAAATAAAATTAAATTAAAAACAAAAATTATGTAAGTAAATACCCTTCTACAAAAACTACTACTACGACTAAACTCAAGTATTTTAGATTAAACTATGTATTTTGCTAATATCTTTGAAAAATTTTTGGGCTTATTATTTAATTTGCAGTTTCATGTCATTTTTATTTTAGAGTACTTATTAAATAGACTGTTACAAAACGTATTGATACTGTGTTTTGACAGACTTACATATTATATAGTATTGAATTCCACAGTCGTATTCGGGATTTTCACTTGGTTAAAAACCTAAACTTTCTTATTATTTCTTTAATGATAGTTCTATAAGAATTCTCTTGTGTGATTTAAAACTTAAAAAGGTGATTTTGTATCTCTCAGAAATTAGCACTTGAAACAATATTGATTATTACGTCGTTAAAAGACCTTTTTCAAACTCTTTAGGAAAGTTAAATATTGTCACACGGTCTGTTTTGAGTAATTACTATTAGTACAGCATGATACGAAGCAACTTGACGGCTTTTTCTAAAATGAAAATTTTAGCAACATATTGCTAGATAAATAATCATGAAATTATTACAATAATATTTACATGTTTATCTTGCAGCAAAAATATAATATGTCGGAGATTTTGCTAATCTGACGATTCCCGTCGGTATGAATAATTGAATCTTTTCATCCACTGTGACTATATCACAACGGTACTAGGGATACACTTCCAGGCTCGTGAGCTATCGAAGGCTCCGACTTGGCCTTTATTGTACTATTATTTAAATGAACTAAAAGTATCATATTTTCTGGTTATGGTAATGAGCAAGGATGCGATTTAGAGACGAGGGAGTATGTAAATATTAGGAAATTGTGCAGCCTGAGTATACCGCTGACACCTTTGAAACAAACTTTGAAAGTGGGGGTACTACATATGATTACACGACGCAGTTTTATCATGAACCTCGAACTATGCGTTTCCACTTATATGTAGTATATTTTACAGTTGATTTAAAAGTGCTATCAATACTACATATGGTAATATTAAAAAAACCTCGATAAATGTGAATTTTGTTTTAAAAACTTTATCAGTTTAGAGAATGAAATAAATAAATAATGCATTTTCTTTAAACACAATAAAAATAGAAACAGAAATACATAAATAAACTTTTAATTGTAATATAATAAAATTAGATAAATATAAGCCAGCCTCGGTGGACTAGTGGTTTGCATGTTTGCTTCATAATTCAAGGGTCGCAGGTTCGATCCCCGGCCGAGCTGGTAATTTCTCATAGCGGAGAAAAATTAAAAAACATGCCTTCTTGTCGGATAGGAAGTAAAACTGTAGGTCCCGTGTCAATGCGATGTTTGGCACGTTAAAAATCCCTACTGGGGGTGGAATTCCCCTAGATTCGGCTAAATTCTAGTAAGGTCGGCCAAATGATCATAGCAATCGGTGCCATGAGGTACGAAGGATGCTCCGTCATCCTGATTCCTCGCCCAAAAATAAATAAATAAGATAAATATAAACAGTTGAAGAGAAGAAGGTTTATTAATCAAATCTATTTGACAATTAAAAAAGAATTTACGATGTTTATTATGAATACAAATTGTAAAATAAATATGTATGTTGTGCAGAATGTTTTGTAAAATTACACATTTATCAGATGTTAATATAAAGGTGGGAAGCCTATCTAAAAGTACAGTCAGCGTAAATACGTTATTGCGTAAGCCGTTAATGAGCTTTTGATTAGATGAGGATGTTTAATTAGATTATAGGATTGGTGCATAATATAGAAAGTATTATTGATTTCGACTTCTGGAAGATTTTGCAAGATCATTACTGTTGTACTATGTAAAAATATGTTTCAGAAACTTTTAAAATTTTTCCTGCTTGAGAAATATTAATTACTTTAGTGGTTTTTGGTTTTCAATGAAGTTCTCTGTTAGTTGCAGCACACATGTTACACAGAAATTGTTATAGGCTATTGATATCTTTGTAAGTAAAACTTCAATCAGTTAAAAAACTAAGGATTGTACGAATGTGGGAAATTATATTTTAGAGTCTTTCTGTGTTTGCTTCTACTTTTACGGTTAGTTGTGCCCTTTTCTGTAATTAACCACTTGTTATTTTCTGCTTCTATTGGCTTTTCTTGGTATAATGGCAGAACTCTGATATGGAGGTATCTAGTTGGCTCATGCTTCTAGGACTTGGTCAATACTTTAACATATTTGTAATATGCTAAATTATAGTCGGGCCTGCAGAAATTGGTTTTTATAGCGCTGAGATTCAAGTACCGGCAGTAATACCTTTTGCTAAAATATCTTTACACTTAAGTTCCTACAGTAACAACTATTGTTAAATTATCTTGGAAAGAGCATTCAACAACAGTTGTATAGAATTGCATTCAGAGCCGTTTTCTTTTCTTTTTTGAGGATATATAATTTAAGAAGTACGGAATAGACACAATTCATGTTTTTGTTAAATCGCGTTTAACAGGTATAACAAAACAACAAGGAATATTTTATTTGTGTTTTTTATCTTTTAACTTCTTTTTTCTGTCTTAATAAATGGAGTCTATACAAATTTAAAGTTATACCTTTAAAAAATTTCCTAAATACTTACCTGATAACATTTGACAGTATCCTTTTATTTAAGGCTTTAAACAGTAAGCTGAGTAATCCTATAACAGTTCTTTGTTGGAATAATCACTATTTTTGTAAAATACCAGTCATAAAAACCAATTTCTGCAAGCCAAACTAAACCTTCTATTAAAACTAATTTATTGAAAATAAACATTAAATTCTAAATACTCGACCTACTGGTAACTAATTAAAGAACAATAACTTGTGGTTAGCTAGATACTTACTTACTTTAATTCTCTTTTAAGCTTTTCCTTATGAGAGGATTTAATGAGCAATTAAGATAAAATTCTATATTTTTTATTTTACGTTGTACAAACTTTGTGCGCTTACAGTACCAACAAGTATGTATGTGAATTTGCAGGAATCATTACTTTATTTAATAACTGATATTATCCAGTCTCGAGGTAATTAGAGGATAATTAATTAATTAATGCTTTTTTTGTAGTGAATTCAAGTTTCGGTCATTATTAAATTAAATAATTACTTATTTATTGGTGTTAATTGATCTGCTGTTTTAGTCTATACATTTATTTAATTATGCGTTTGGGTAAGCATAATGAACTCATTTTATGGGAAAAAAGGTAAGTTAGTTGAAGTAACCATGTAAGCCTGTCTGATCCTAGAGATATATGGAGTCGTCATAATATCGTTATCTTTTAGCAGAGTTGCATGATTTTGGGTTTTATTAACTTTAAAATTCCATGTTACCTGGCTGCTGTGACTTTGAGACATTTCAGACCATACACCTTGGTATTTATTTTTATTTATTTTCAACATCATCTATAATAATTTAAAGTTTTTAGTTAAACAGTAATGTTAGTAAAACTTTGTGCTCTTATAGTTCAATAACCAAGTAAAATCACACATGTTTACACTGAATTCTTATTTAAACTGACCTAACAACCTGGTAGACATCACTGTTCTGTAAAACATTTATTTCCAATTTCCAACTCAAAAACAATGCAAATCCGAAAATCTATTAAAATAAAGATCACACTGGCAGCCACGTTCTCCAAACCTAGCCAACAAAAAATAAAACTTAAAAAAACTCATAACTTTTTCGTAATCTGAATCATTGTCTTTTATCGCATTTTACTGTTTTTTTTCTAAAAAAATAGCAAAAGTCTAGCAGATCATTGATATGTTTGTATGTAAATATGTTTATCTACGACCACTAGTGATGTAAATGAAAAAAAACCAAAAGGTTTTTTTTCAAAAAAAACCATATGTGTCTGTTTTTTTCTGAATCTGTTTTTTTCTGATTAGGCATAATATCGAATATTATGTCTATAGGTCTGATTATTATCAATGACATGTACGTGTGAAACCAAACTGCAGTTCAAGGAGCCTGTAGGGCGAGTTGAATATGCTGCTCCAGATTCACAAGTAGAATCATCGATTATTATTAATCGTACTATGAGTTATATTCAATGAGAGAAAATTTGAATCAAATTATGTTCTTAGAAACAGACCAAAATAAGGTAATATGATCACTTGTTTTTTTACTATTGCTGTGATAGCTTTGTAATTAAGCAAATTAATAGGTTCTAATGGCTGATTTAACATCATGTGTCATATTTATAATACTACTAGTGGTCCCAATTTTGCCAATAATTTTGAATGTCAACACAAGTAGTTGATCGAGATGGAAATTGTGATGAGTGCAAAGCACTCATCGTCTGAATTAACTACAAGTATAATCTAATATGATGGCCAAGTTTACCAAAAAGATTGGGACCAAAAGTGAAATCCGTGTCAAAATTTAACAAATTATCTCTGTAATTACCACCAATGGTGATTATTGTTGTAATCAGCATGCTGTTAATTGGTTTGAATAAATTTATGACATTTGATTGGTTGATAAATAATGTGTTGAATTGTCACTGTAATATAATTCAACATTTTAAAAAAATAGCTAGTAAATATGTAACTTTTGCAGTAAAACTAAATGACGGTAAATATATTGACCTATGCCCTGATCTTGCTATAAGATTTTCATTTTTTCTATCTATTGATTTACTAATTATAATAATCCTCACCATCAGTTCGAATCTTAAATTGAAGGTTATAGGTCATAGATATATGTAATTATGTATATTTGAAAAGTAATCGGTTGGCCTCTTGTTTCCCTAATCATTACAAGAAGTATTTATTATTAAGCAACCTTCTGCTGAAAAAAACCAGAAAGTGGATATTTTAAAAAAACATGTTTTTTTTTCAGTCTGAAAAAAACCGGTTTTTTACATCACTAACGACCACTATAGAACATTTCATACAGTCTAGTAACCATGAAAATGACCCATTGCTCACACTCTAAACTGTACGGAAATGGCTGGGAAATGATTTCTCATTTTCAGTGGTTCTATTAAAATGCCATAGATGTCAGTACATGCATAAACTTATAAATTTTAGATAAAGGTTAATTTATTTTGTTTAATTAATGTTTCACATTAAATTAAATTTTGAATGCAAATCCATATAGAAAGAATTATCATCCCGGCTGGGAATCGAAGCGTTCTGGAGCTTCTTTCCAAGCGATATCTCTATCTCTGAACTACTGAGGCAACTACCAGCACACAAAGTTATTTTAAAATTGTTATTGAATTAACGTAAAATTGATTAATATTTTAACATTAACATATAATTGTTAATATCTATTAGTATTAATTATTATTGCTAACTTACAATAGAAAGAATGGGAGCTTTTACAATTTGCTAAAGTACGTACATACAGTGAACGTCTCCCAGCCCTCCTAGCATCTCGGCGGGTCACTTTCGCTCACGACTGTAATGTGTACTATTGATTTCATAATGATCTATCACAGTAAGGCTAATATGATGCTATTATATTCTTTTTTCCACTGCAAATGCATGGGATAAAATAATAAAAAATTGCATCATATTAGCCTTGCTGTCTGTCCTAGATCATTATGAAACCAATAGTATCTAGACTGCATTTTTAACATGCTAACTGATACATACATTGATGCAGCTGACGGTAAGTGTTGTCACAGTTTGTTTTGACTATTGTTTTCGTTTCCTCCTATTTAGGTTATGAAGATCAAAAACTCAATGTCAGTTAATGTTTACATGAAACATGTTCATCACTTTGACCTTCCAGACAGTAGATTTTACAGTATTTTATTGAATTCTTGGTTTGGCAATGCAAACAATATTACGCTTGTATTAAATGTATGATTCGGTGATTATTCTCCATGTTTAAAGTACCTAGTGTAGCTAACACTAGGAATAGTTAACAGTTATTCAGGAAATGAAAGTATTTGCTTAATGTTATGTACGTACTACGTGCACGTTCAGACGATATACTCTAATGGCTTTAATCCATAAAGGACATGGCACTAATTAAGTGTAATTTGGCCCTCTGTAATTGTATATGCAATTTTGATATGTGGTGGCTGATACCAAAAGAAGACTTTTTTATCACTGCGTCAAAGTTCTATGTTTACCGAGTCTGCTCGAAAAGTGAGGTCAAAGTTTCAAAAACCGACATTATTGAATAATGATCTTTCCGAAGTATTCCACGTAAGTCGATGTGTAAACATAATGACATAATGAATATGTAAACATAAAAAGATGTGTAAGAAGTACCATTTCTATATATGCAATGTTTAATCTCTAACACACAAAATCAATCCTTGACAGAAAACATGACTAAGACAATTTTATAAACAACTGATAAGGTTGTAATTACTTGCCCTTGTTGGGGAATTACCAATAACAAATAAGAATATTAAGGATAATTTGTAACAATTTATTCAAATCAATATCCTAACTATAGAAATTGTATGTTTTATCTAATAGGTCTTATCTTTAATAAAGAATACTGGACTTTTTTCGTTTTTTCTGAGAATTCTCTTCAGTATTCATTTTGCTGATTTGATATAGCTAGTGAACTGAGTATTAATTAGTAATTAATGTGTGGTTAGCATTAGACGTCGGCGCATTTGAACTTTGATGAAATCTTTACTAAAGTGAAGATAAATAAGAAAGCGCTCAGACATAGATTCGACATCATTTTGAGAAAGTTTTCTAATGTGTGTATAACAAAAGTAATTTAGTAGTCCGGTAACTAAATGTTTTGGCAGTGTGTAAGGTAAGTGCTATTTTATTGAATTCATTGAGTTATACTAGTTTGAACATTTCAAAGGTTCCTTCTATATTGTACCACAATACTACTGTATTTTCATTTTTTAACAGTTGTTCATGATCATTTAGAAGCGTAGCTGGTATTTCTTTAACAATTACTGGTGATATAATTAGATCTGAGATTTACATTAGTTTTCGTACTTTAATTAGCAAGATCGAAATAAGTTATATTTTTATAATAAATTATTTTTGAAGAAGAATAAGAAATAATCTTAAACTTGCACCAGTTATTTTCAAATTTAACAGTCAACTATTTAACTACACTTAATTCTTCTCTAAAACCAAGACGGTTTTATCAAAATCAACGGATAATGGCAAGATAGCAAGTGCATTTCACATTCTCCTTCTACCTCTTTACTCCAACCATCATTGTCTCGCCAATTACATAAGTGGTACGTTAATAATATAAAAATACCTTTATTTAAACATATCAAACCCTTATTCAAAAGGTACGGTACGTATTTGTATGTAGGTATTTATATTTTCCCCTTTTGGAATGTTTTAATCTTAATCATCATAACGTATTGTATCAAAAAGAAAGTTGATACCTTTAAACTCATATACCTTTTATAATTATACGATACTTTTAATAATTTTATAATAAAACAACACTTTAATATCTAGAACATTTAATAATTTACAAAAATATCAAAAAAATTATTAAATATAATAAAAATTAAAAGGTTAATTAAAGTTTCACAAGTTTTTAATAAATTCTCAACCTTACAATGTTTCGACAAAAAATGTCATTATCAAAGTACAGAAAATAGGTAAGTAGATACAATACATACAAAAACTAAATATCTAACACTTTTAATAAAGGAGAATTATTAAGCTCAGTTTGATAGTTCGTTAAAGGTATTGTGCGTTTATGTCTGTATATTTCAAAAGCTTCTAAAATGTCTAATTTGTGTTTGTTGCAAAAATGTAAGAATTTGATGTTATTTTGAGGTGTCATTAGGTGGTTTTGTTCCAACAGGTGCTTAGCATAATTAGATTTTTCTGGGTATCTTCTTTGTATCTTATGTCGAAATTCCTAAGTATTTGTCCAATATAAACCGATTTACACAAAACGAGTTGAACAAACACATTTACTGACTTTAAGAATCATCTAGGAATTTTCACTAACGTAAAATTCAATTCAGCGATTCTAAAGTACTTGCATTCTAAGTACTTGGATTCTAAAAGTACTTGCTGAATATCTACAGGAATCTCTTCGTCCGATCTCAAACTTCTACAGCATGCTTTTTATAATAATATTCCGGGAAAAAGTTGAACCGAAACTAAAAATCCAATGGGATCATAAAATCGATGAGAAATAGATAAAATCTACCTTTTATACATTTAGTCTTTTTTTTTAAGAAATATTGTTTAAATTAATAACATCAACACAGTAGTGCACTCGCGCAATGACGTGATTTCATAACTGAGTTAGTCGAAGCGGGGTAATAATAACTTCAAGTAGCTGCTGCCCAACTTTTTAATTTTTTTGCAAAATGCACAATTTAAAGTGACAATTCTTCGTTTCGAAGATTTTCCGCATTATCTTAACTAATTGTATTTCAAAATTGTGATTCTAATCCACGATACTGCACATGACTAAAAGACAGGTTTAGTAAAAATGCTGATCTTTTTGCATTGACACCCTGAATAGGTACTTAATTACCGAAGATTATTAAATTTGTGAAATTTTGTTTAAAAAATGATATATATTGCAGCCTGATTCAATTATTACGTAACTAACCAGGCCCAATAAAATGAAATAAAGAATGTGAAAAATCTTAATAAACAGTAAAACAAAAGGTTTAGCTAAAACTACAAAAATTATAGGTATGAAGAATAAACAAACATAAATTAACTAAATAAAGTGACGCCTATGAGCATTTTTATACTTAACCTGTTTGTTAGTTGTGTGCAATATTGTAGATCAGAATTGCAATTTTGAAATGCAATTATTAAAATTATGCAGAAAATAAACATTTCGAAAAAGAAAAATTGTTATTATTTACTTTGTTCTTATAAATAAAATAAAAAAAAAGTTATCTGCCATGTGGAAGAGGTGGCAGCGACTTAGGGTTATTATCACCCTGCTCTGACTGTATGATCTATAGAATCTTATCGGCGCTAGAACGCACCACACCTATTCTAAAAGTAGGTTGTACTAATTTAGATTACTTGAACTTGAACCATAAAAATTTTTCCAATTTAATAGTAAATTAGTACTAAGGTGGATAGAAGATTAGATTACCTTGTATAAAATCAACCAATCTTGCAGCAACAACATTTTAAATATTTATTTTCAGAAGTAGAACATTTAATAAAGACTAGCTAGAAATAACGGAAAGAATAATTAAAGATAACCTTGTTACGTAAATGATGAATCTAGATAAACAAAAACTCCTGAAAAAATGCTTCCCTTCAATATGAAACTTAGCAATAGTCTTTGATACTTCATAAATCAAACACGCACATTTCTTTTTTGCAATGGATACACTTAGAACAAATTTTGTGAGGTTCAACAACATCTTTAATAAAATTGCTAAAAATGCTGTCATATAGGGCGCTTTTCTGCTAACCCACTATATAATGTTCGATTGATTTTCTATTTGCTAATTCTGCATTCTTTTGATGGGTGTGAAGACGCTTTAAAGATTAATGATCCTTTTATTTATAAATTACAATTTGCAAGCTGTTGACTTAACAGTCATAACTATAAACAGACATAAGATATAAAGAATACGTACGTCATTACAAAAATAAACATCCTGAAAAATCGAATTACGCCAAACACCTTTTAGAACAAAATCACACAATGACTCCTCAAAATAATATTAAATTCCTACATTTTTGTAATAACAAACGCAAATTAGACATTTGAGAAGCCTTTGAGATATACAAACACAAACTCAGGGTACCTTTAATGAATGAACAACTTGAGCTCAGTAATTCTCCGTTACTGGAAGTGTTAGAAATTTAATTCTGATTATTATTATTTTTATCTAGTTACCTATTTTTGTATCTACCTTAGCGACGTGTTTGTTTATATTTATATTACCTTTGATAATGACAGCTTAGCTGTCGAAACAATATTGTCAGGTTATATTTTAATAATACTGTGAAACTTCTTAATAATCTTTATTTATTTCATGATTATGGAGTTCCACAAAGTAAAGCTGGAAACAATAACAGTACTTAATACTTTTGTTTTGGAGAGGATTAAAGTAGTTTTTTTTTAGTATTGTTTCCTTGTGCTACTCTTTACTAGGAAGTCGTAAAATAAAAAAAATATGATAAGAACTTTTATTATTTTTCCAGGCATGCAAATCATAATTCATGATGGTAATTTGTACCCGAATTAATTAAGAATATCTTTCTTGAAAGGTTTTTTAAAAATATTTCAAAATCT
Source organism: Agrypnus murinus (assembly GCA_929113105.1). Taxonomy (NCBI): domain Eukaryota; kingdom Metazoa; phylum Arthropoda; class Insecta; order Coleoptera; family Elateridae; genus Agrypnus; species Agrypnus murinus. Next base: position 228,762,907 of record OV816024.1, on the reverse strand, counting down.
TCAGTTTAAAACAGTTTAAACCATGATTAAAACAGTTTAATATCAGGCCGGGCGATTATCACCTATTTAGTGGCCTGTTTTTAGAGCGTAAGTTGCTAAATTAGAGCTCTAGGGCTCTAAAACTTTTTAGAGCCCGTTAGAAAAATAGTTACCCTTGTTTACGCTGTCTCCATAGTAACAACAGTAATTATATACCATTGCACCTACCTACTTGAAGTTTTGTAGTTTTTAAATTATTTTTATTTTAAAATTAAATATTAATTTAAATTTAGACCGGACATAAACTAACTTATGCAGTTCGGGCTTAATTAGTGTTTTAGAGCCCGTTATCGTCTTAGCGCCTTCGGCTTTCGTCTCAGGCGCTAACTGACTCTGCGGGCTCTAACACACTCAATTAAGGCTTTAATACATAATATACTATTAAATCATGTTTTAAACATATTTTTTATATGGGTGTTCTAAACTCATTTTCGATAAAAAAAAAGCTGTTGAAATACCGCTTATAAATAAAGTATTGTTTAAATTAAAAATAAATTTGCTCTCAATTACAGTTTATTTGAGTACATATCACAATTCCAAATAAAAATACGAGTCTGGCAATATCACTCAAAATTATGACACTGACAATCAATAAAATAAACATGATATTCAGGGAACTTCAAAACCGGATATAATAGCTATTTATGTAACAAGTACATAATGTAGGACTTTATCGACAAGCCCAGTTTATGGCCGAGCGAGAGAAGCGAGCAAGGCCTATAAAAAGGGCGAGTCTATAAGGTCCGATTATGTAAGAGTTGCATACAAAGCTTTATGTTCGATTCCTAAAATTGGGTAATTATAAAAAAAAATCAGCTTATAAATTTGACATCTATTCTTGACAGAAGAAAATTTGACATGTAATATACAGTTGTCATACTTTATTTTACTACTATATACTTTATTTTACTACTACCACTTTATTTTACGAGTATAATAATAAGCCAGTTTACTGCCGCAAAACAATACAATAAACAATACTTTATAATGCAATCGGACATAATAGGTATTTTTGCAACAATGGACCACAGTTTGACTCCCGAGGGCCAAGGAAACACATAAAGGAGGAAAAACACACTTTCGTTCTGAGTTGCACTTATGATTTTTCTACTACCTTTAGAAAGTTCGAAAAAAAATTAAACTTTAATAAAAACAAGTATTGAAGATTTTTAACTTTATAACAATCTAAGATTTTAATATTATTAGTTTTCGTATTGTAAATGAAAGAGCTAGGGATGAAAAACACTTTATTTCCTAGAACGACAAAGTGGATACTTTTCCTCTCTGGTGCGACAAAGTAGATACTTTCCATCCCTTGGAGGAACGCAAAGTTTACTCCCTGATTTCGTGGTGCAAAATGAAAATTTTTGTTCAGGAAATAGAAAAAATTAAAAATTACTTTTTTTTACAACCCAAAATATTAGTAGGTAGTATTTTATTTTCGACGAACAAAAAGCTCGTCTCTGAATTCGTGAAGTGTGTCTGTCTGTCGCCTTTTCCCATGTTGATTTTTTTGAATTTTTCTTTTTGGAATCTTATAGTACATCAAATTCTAAGAAACTTTTGATTGAAACATTTTTTTGTATCTCTTCGAAAAAGTGGTCAAAATGGCCACCGAAAATTTAGATAAATTTTTGAAAAATGAAGAATTTTGTATTTTTAAAAATTTACGAAAAAATAAACATTTTCAGCAACAATTTTTTTACGAAAAGTCTTAGGACTTAGAATTTTATTTATTTTAACCGCGTATCAGAAATACATTTGCAAACAGGATTTAAATTATTTATTCACTTGAATTGCAAAAATAAGATATTCATCACTACTAGATTTTCCAATCTCAGTACTTTTTGCAATTCCATATAAGGGCAATTACTCTACTGATTATTTACGGAATTTTAATTTGTTCTACGTATTTGCACGGCTGTGTTGAAATTATAGTAATTACTATATAGTTATATGAGATATTTTAGGTATCCTATCAGATTTCTCTTCATCTCTTTTTTGTTTACCTTCCATGAATCATCTAATTGCAAGGGATTCTCTTGTGTAAAATTGTAAAGAATCAACGACTCGTAGCGATGTTGCCGGAAACCCCCACTTTTTCCTAAATCCATTACTTTCTGTGTATATTGCGCTCCTCAATTGTAGTGTAAGTGACCCTAAATTTAGATTTAAAATATACCGCAATCTTGATATAGTTATGCACGCAGTTTTACGAGTGAAATTTTAATATCTTTTAATTAATTAGTTATCTAAGTGAAGGGGGTGAATTAAGAAATAATAGTTAAGAAAAAAATGCATCAAGAAGGTGTAATAATGCGCGCGATTGAACTTTTAAGGACGCAACAATCGGAGTGCAATAATTGTAATTTTCAGCGGTCAAAAAATAAGGCTTTTAGAAAACCAAAGCGTTCTGTTAAATCGAAAAATTCAGATAATGTTAATAGTAATATCAATAAGAATAATTTAAAAATTGATGAAAGTGAAAATGTTATCATTGATGAAACATGTGGGTTGTTAACTTCTAGTGCTGTAAAGAAAAATGGAATTATTTCAAAAAGGTAAAATAAGATTTTAAATATTATTCACAGAAGGTTTTTAGAAATAATTGTAGTAATTATTACTTGATTGTGTATTATAAGAAATCGGCATTTCTAAAGGAAATGAAGTAATAATGATCAAGTAGTACAGGATATAGTTTTATGCAATTGTTAATTAAAGCTTTAAATATTGGTTACAGGAAAGTACAAAAAGCACCGAAAATTAAACCAAAGAACTGTAACAATAGCCAAAATGGTATTTCTCCGGGTTCAAAAATAAAAACAAGAATAAAAGTTGCGCCTTGGATTATCAAATGGAAAAATAGAAAAGTACGCCCACTTGATGTAAGGTAGGTGCTCTCTGAAGGTGGTGTTCTTTGTTTGCTATTTTGTTATGTTAACCACAGTAGTGTTTTTATTTAATATTCAAATGTGATTAAGACAAGAATGTCAAGAATTAATTAAATCTATTTTTAATAACAAAGATAATTAGTTGCAAATTGCGGAAGCAAAGGTGGGAAGCGCCAGTATTCTGTGATAAAATTATCAATATTTTAGTTGTTGGTGGCGACTGGTCTAGGAAAATTCAATCAATAATGGAATTCCTTACAACCCAGTTTATTTTTGACCACAAAACACATATAATGTGAAAAATCTCAGATAGAATTTCTTTTCCCTCTACAGAAATAAACAAACAGTGCCTTTATAGTTTATACAATAATGGTTATACAATATAAGAATAACATTACTATCGTTTGATCTTTTTGAAGCTTTGCTAACAATGATAAGGTAGGCCTATAGAGATTACTACTTGCTAAACTATTGCTTTTAATTAAAAGATCAGTAAAATGCAAATTTAGTATTCATATAAACAATTCGATTTGCGAAGTAAACAAATTAAAACACCTCATTGGTTACATTTACATTATTGTCAGCGATGCCCTCGAAATAGACATTTTAAATGCAGGAAGTAGTAATCGCTCAAGAATCGCCCTGTTAATTTATCATTCTTCGTGCCCGTTTTTGTTTGCAATAGAGTTAACAATACTTAATTGAACCAATGCGGTTACCTAAGCGCGATATAATTGTCTTCAGGGTCAATGGCAGATTTACATACACACTGTTGATACCTTTACAATTTCCCAATCTTTTTTTTTGTTAATGCAAAAGAAAATCCTCTACTCTTGTCTAATCCTCTGTCTGTCTAATCAGTAATTAAAAAATAAACATTTCACGCATTCCTGGAAACCGGTCAACATTATCTGTATTCACTGTCTCTCTTTGAAACCACAATTAAATAAGAATGTTATTAAAAATGAATCATTGGAATTTATTTTACTTCCCCAAAGTAGCATTTTTTTATTAAAGTTACCCACACTTGACGTCATTGCGTAATTAAAAGTGTATCTCAGAAAAACTTCGCTAAAACTTAAGATTGTTTTGATGATAAAATGTGCAAATACTTATTCATGAGATTGATATATGGATCATTTCTTTGTATGAAGTTGTTTGGTGTGAGCCATTTTTTGATAACAAGTCACAATAGTGTTTAGTGTGGTTATAGTTCAGGTGTTTTTGTTAATTATCGTTGTTACTCTATTACTACAATTGAATCATGTTCTCATTTGCTGCAACATACTTTTATAACTACAAATCATCAAGGTAAGTCTTTACTAATTTTAACGCTCATTTCGAACCGACTGAACCCATTCATTATTCAAACGCGCCCTAAATCCAGTGAAAATGCAATTTTTTATTTGTTCGGCTTTTAAATAAGTTTCAGGCCAAGGACGGTTTCTGTAACAAGCAAATACACACATTTTCTAAAAATAAAACACTTTTATATAATTAATTTGGCCAATATCATAAAGAAAATAAAACCAGAAAAGACTAAAACTTTCAAAACTTTTTAGCACTTTCGCTTCTTTCTTAAGACTCCCATCACTTTTTGCATTATTTTTACGTATAGTAATCGATGGAATTTCCAATTCTAAGCAGGTCTATTATTTGCTTAAATTAGTTAAATTGATTTTAATTAGTCCAACAACAAGTAAAATCTTGCACTATATTACCATGATTATAGCAAAAACCTTCCTAGAAACATACTACATACGTTAAAAATATAAAAATTAGCAAATATAATATAAATACAAAGATTAGTTAAAGTTTCACAAGTTTTATTAATATCTTAACCTGACAATATTGTTTCGACACTTTGTGTCATTATCAAAGGTAGATAAGATTGATAAACAAACACGTTGCTAAGGATAAATACATACAGAAAATAGGTAACTAGATACAATACATAACAAAAACTAAATATCTAACACTTCTAATAAAGGAGAATTACTAAGCTCAGTTTGTTCATTCATTAAAGGTACTGTGCGTTTATGTCTGTATATTTCAAAAGCTTCTAAAATGTCTAATTTGTGTTTCTTTTTGCAAAAATGTAAGAATTTAATGTTGTTTTGAGGTGTCATTGGCTGGTTCTGTTCCAAAATGTGTTTGGCATAATTCGATTTTTCTGGATGTTTAAGTCTATAAGAGCGTACGTGTTCTTTGTATCTTATGTCGAAATTTCTAAGTGTTTGGCCAATATAAACCGAGTTACAAAAAGAACAATTCAAACAGTAAATGCCGGATTTCATGATATCTTGTGTTTTGTCTTTAGCATTGAATAAAAATGAAAAGGTGTTGGTGTTAGTTTTATAGGTTATTTTGTAACTGGTGGTTTTTCTTAGTATAGTTGCAATTTGTTCTGATATCTTGCCAAAGTATGGTATTGATATGTAGTTTGTGTCTTGTATTTGAGTGTCAATTGGAAATATTCTTTTGATAGCTAACCTATAATCTTTTTGTTGAATTAAAGTGTCAATCATGTTATGGTTATAATGGTTTGCATATGCTAATTGTTTGATGATTGAAATTTCTTTATCAAAATGTGATCGTTTCATTGGAGTAGTTAAAGCTCGGTGTACTAAAGATCTATAAGCCGCTAGTTTATGCATTTTATGATGACATGAATCGTTAGGTATAGTGACGTCTGTGTTTGTGAGTTTTCTGTATATGGGAAATTCAAATTCATTGTTTGTATTAATTGTAATAGTTAAATCCAAAAAATTAATAGTTCTATTTTGTTCTGTTTCTAGTGTAAACGTGATGTTTGTGTGAAGACTGTTAATAAAAATTAAAAACTCATTGATAACCTCAAAAGAACTGTCAAAACAAGCTAAAATGTCATCAACGTAACGAAACCAAAAAATAATGTGTTTAGAAAGATCTAATTCAAATATTCGATCTTCCAAATTATCCATAAATATGTTAGCTAATAGAGGACTCAGAGAATTACCCATAGGTAAACCATCTTTCTGTAAATAAATTATATTATTAAAAGTGAAATAATTTTGACTGATACAAAGATCAAATAATTGAATTAACTCTAATCTTTTTACTAATTCTACATTACTATTAACTAGGAAATTATCTAACAAAGGAATACAGTCTTGTGGTGGAATCTTTGAAAACATGTTACAAATGTCAAAGTTTACAAATTTTGAATGTGCTGGAAGATGTATGTTCTGTAGTTTTTCTACTAATTCTAATGAATTTTTGACAGAGTATTTCGATTTGTATCCTATGATGTTAATAATATGGTTGAGTTTCTTGGACAAGGTGTGATTAGGTGCGTTGATATATGATACTACTGGTCGTATAGACATGTTGTGTTTATGTGTTTTAATCAGTCCATATAGCTTTGGTAGTTGTGGGTTTTTATGTATGATTTGTTGTTTTTCTAATTCGTTAAAGCAGATATTGCAGTTTGCTAAAGCTTGTTTTATTTCTTTTTGAAATTTTGTAGTAGGATCTTTGTTTAAAACATCTAAATTTTCTTTATTAATAAAATCATTAACCTTTTGTGTGTAAACATCTTTCGAAAGGATTACCAAAGTGTTACCCTTATCTGCTTTAACAGAAATTAAATTGTTTTCTGTAATTTTATGTCTGATAGATTGAAGTAGTGACAGGTTAGATGTTTTATTCTGTGTTTTGTCCTTTTTCAAAGATATTTCTTTTATCAGATTCAAGATTTGGAATTTTGCATAATTGTTGTGATCTTTTCTGAGTATAGTTTCACATTCAACAGCCAAGATTTCTTTAATTTTGTTAGTGAATTTTGGAAAAGGACAAAATTTGAAGCCTTGGTTAAGCAATTGTGTTTTTCTGTCATTAAATTGTGTATCTGATAGGTTTATAAAACGTGGATAGAAATTTATCGTATTCTGGGTATTATAATTACTTTGTATTGAGCGTTTTTGTTGGGTAAGGTTATGTAGTTTCTTTTTCTGAGTATTATATTTTTGAAATTTAATATGACTGACAGTTTCTCTAACATCAAAATCTAAAATGTCAAATTGAATATTATGTAATTTATGTGCAAGTTCTGTGTGGAGTACCTTTATATAAATGCGCAAATTGTCTCTAATTCTAAACAATTTCTTTGCTTCTTCTTTGACCCATCTTCTTTTAGCATTTTTGATAATTTTCTCAGTAACGTAATTACTAGTCTTGGTTGTGATGTTGACATATTTGGGAATGACTTGACGTTTAATACATTCTTGATTGAACCAAACATTCTGGCTAGCGATTCCGTGTTTAATCATCAATTTCTTATATAGTTTGGCTTGTTCTTCCAACGAAGATGAAATGATAGCGTTTACTGTCTCCAGCCTTACTTTGTGGAACTCCATAATCATGAAATATAATATAAATACAAAGATTAGTTAAAGTTTCACAAGTTTTATTAATATCTTAACCTGACAATATTGTTTCGACACTTTGTGTCATTATCAAAGGTAGATAAGATTGATAAACAAACACAATTTTATTTTATTCAATGCTAAAGACAAAACGATATCATGAAATCCGGCATTTACCGTTTGAATTGTTCTTTTTGTAACTCGGTTTATATTGGCCAAACACTTAGAAATTTCGACATAAGATACAAAGAACACGTACGCTCTTATAGACTTAAACATCCAGAAAAATCGAATTATGCCAAACACATTTTGGAACAGAACCACCCAATGACACTTCAAAACAACATTAAATTCTTACATTTTTGCAACAACAAACACAAATTAGACATTTTAGAAGCTTTTGAAATATACAGACATAAACGCACAGTACCTTTAATGAATGAACAAACTGAGCTTAGTAATTCTCCTTTATTAGAAGTGTTAGATATTTAGTTTTTGTTATGTATTGTATATAGTTACCTATTTTCTGTATGTATTTATCCTTAGCAACGTGTTTGTTTATCAATTTTATCTACCTTTGATAATGACACAAAGTGTCGAAACAATATTGTCAGGTTAAGATATTAATAAAACTTGTGAAACTTTAACTAATCTTTGTATTTATATTATATTTCATGATTATGGAGTTCCACAAAGTAATGCTGGAGACAGTAAACGCTATAAAAATTAGGAATTTCCTTTCTTCATGTTTGGCATTTTCAAATGATAAAAAACGAGAGCTAAACTTAGCATGTAGGTACTAAACCAAAACAAGACCAATTTAGCTTATAATACGGTAATAAAGAGTAATTATGCCTCTACTTCAAAATGCTTTTGCTTTTTATTTCTGGCTGACAGATTTATGAGATTTTCAAATTAATATTCTGGATTTAATATACCTGGACAAATGGTGGCACCTTAGACACTACTGAGCTTTGAGTTTCGTTTAAAAACTCAATTGATACATTTTAAGAAAAATGAAAAGAATACAAGGTAATAAATTGATAATCCCTTTCACTTTTAAGTCTTAATTTTCATTCGAAACACAAAAAATTCACACCCTCGCACCTGCAGCTGTAAACAAAGATCCATATAATACAGATATGGATATGAATAAGATATAATAAGATATGGGCTAGTCGAGTTATAAGGGATTCGTATACTTAACGTATATAAGGGCAACCATACGGTAGTAGATCGGTTATGTCGTGTAGAAGGGACTAAAATGCAGATGAGTAATAGTATTAATATTTGCTTTATATGTGAGTTTGATCGTGATGTGGCAATGAAGCGCCGATGCCTAATATATGTTATTGCTATTATTGTGGTTGAGCAATAAATGATGTTGCTATTGTTCATTGGCGGTTACTACGTACTCTTTTGTATATTCTGCTACCTAGCGGTAACCGTTGTCGCGTGCTTGTGGCCGCCAACCAACCAACCGGTTAATATGCTTGCCGCTCGCGAACATCCAAAAGAGTACGTAGTAACCGCCACTAAATAGGCTGTTATTGTTTAACAATGTGCGATTGCTATTATTTTTGTTTATTGGGCAACGTGTAAGGTCTATGTAATCGATAATTGTAAGAAGCTTGTGAGGTTGCTGTTGTTATGCATGAACTGTATAAAGCAAATTACCTACATAATCCACCATTTGCTTTGAGGGTGCAAGTCCGGCGTGGCTTGACACTCCACTTCGACCTAGGTGACATACGTAAGTTCTGTTTCAACTACCGTTCACTGCCGGAAGAAGCAAGCAGTCGCATAACCCTAAGTACCTTATGAAATGTGATATTTTATAGTTAGCATTAACTTTGATTTGTGAAGATTAGAGATTTTTAGAATAAACACACCATAAAACTGTTTAAGGAAGTTTTCACACCTACTCTTGGCATCTGTATTATTATCTGTATACACAAAAATGAGAAAGAAGAGGGAATACAATGTAATCCGGATGTATAAACGGAAGTGGTATCTCTAGATACCATTTCTATAAATAACACACAAATACGTATAAAGTTCGAGTACTGGTGTATATGACACTAAAGAATGGCTAATTTTTCTATTTTACTTTCACTCTTCTACTATTTGAATATTTTAAAATCCTGCTTTGGCTACTAGATTTTCTATTATTAAGCTTTGTCAGCAAATTCAATAGTATAAATTCATTGTGCTAAAAATAGTTACAAAATATAATATAAATCTAAATAAAGTATTTATATTATATTTCATGATTATAGAGTTCCACAAAGTAAGGCTGGAGACAGTAAACTCTAAAAATAGTTGTTTACGTAGCAAGCTTTGTAAATTAATCTTTATGGGCGAGCCGGAAAGCTTGCGGGGTGAGATACGAAGGAGCGAGCCTACATACTCCAGTGAGCTCAGTAAAGGTTAGTTGCAAAGCATGTCGCATACAAAGTCTTATTTCCACCTTCACTAGCGAGTTTTTTTATTAATTTATTGTATATTTTTTATAAAAAGACATTTTGTAATCAAAAGCGGTAGGACAATTTATAGCTAGACGTTTTCATGGTGTTGCGATTAAGCAACAAATTAGTTTCCATTAGCTTTTTGTTGATGAGCATTGTAAGACTTTATAGGTTTCTTTTAGGAGCCCGTAAAACTTTGAGCTGTTGGCCCCAGGGCTGTAGCTGTAACTACTCATTTACATACTTAGTTACCATAAATGCCTATAAAGTGTCACTTACAGAGAAAGTGGAAATAAATGAATTGTATAATTCTGTTACTAAGGTATTTATCTATTTATATACCTTCAATTAGATTGTGAACTCAGTGGAATAGCTCAAAATGTTCACTGATTCATATCATTTGCGAAATGGTTATTAATCTCCCACAAATTTCTTAAAACGTTTTTAATTGGATATAATCCATTCATTTTGACAGTATCATCGCTACTTATTTTTTCTACTCCAACATTTAAAAGTAGGCCTTTTGGAATGTTAGAGAACTGAAAGTTGACATTTTTCTGGAACAAACAGAATTGCAACTTTTTTGCTTTCCTCAAGTAGCAAAGTTTGGAAATAGTATGTTGTACAAGTTATACACTGGAGCATATTGTCGGCGTTTGTAAATGTTGGGTAAACTGTATGGGCGAGCAATGCAAATTGCGTAACTAGCTGCGTGCACTATACTATGTGCACTTTATATTAATAACAATGGTTATACAAAAAATATTGTTTGTATTTCGTGGACGAAATGATTTGGATCGAATTTTTTTTTGGCTCGTTTGAGTGACTTTTTTGCCTTGACCAAACGTTCTGGGCTTAAAGTGATATTTCTGGCGCTTAATGGCGGCAAAGATAACTATTACCTACTCAAGGAAATGCTCAACTTTGTCTCGCGTTCGGCACACTTTGGCTTGTGCTCTTGATATACAAATAGCTAATGTACACAGAGCTTTCTATGCTTTATAGTATGTACGTTCATACAGAAATAATTTGATGAGGAGTTAATCGACTATCTTTAGTGTGACAATTTATAGGACCACTCCAAATATGAACTCTGAAACAGTTTTAAAGGCATTGTTCAATTATCTTTTCTTTTTCTTATTAAGCAATTCAATATAATTTAAGGCATCTAATTCTGGCATCTAATTTCTTAAGTGCGATCTGGCACGCATATGCGACTTTCCGATGTTTCTGGTAATTATTCTTTATGATGCAAGCAGTTAAGTAAAAAAATGAAGCGGTAAAAAGTATGTCACGTGATCTTTCTACTTATGGTATGTTTTAAGCGGTCTGCCATCCAAGCGCGACTATCTAATGATTCTCGGAATGATCTCTTGGTATTCTTGTACCGTCTCCTCTGCAGAAGCGTCCCTAAGGCCGGTTAGCCGGACTTATGCCCGGAGGCCCGTGAGCTACCTTATTCTAATCAACACTGTTTTTATTTACTGGGGGCCCCACTCGATATTTGTTCCCAGGCCCTCAATATCCAAACGGAGGCGCTGCAGTTCATTGTTCGATATGATAGCATTAATAATCTCTGGCTTGGTAACAAATACAGCAATTATTTCCTATTGGCATGTTCTCGCCCAATCGGACCTAAAGACAAACTAAGACAAAATACATAGTTCATCTAAAGAAAATAAAGGAATTACTTAATGTGTAATTCAACGTTAAATTTTGTATATTAAAAGTAAATTATAAGTAAAGAATAGTAAAATTACAACTTTAAATAAACTGTTATTTTTATTTGTTATGTACATACCTAAATAAAATTCTTATATAGAAGCTCATGAAGTACATATTCTAATGTGCTCGTTTTAACTGATAGAATTTGAATAGCTATTTAATGATGTTACCCTAAACTGAAAATTATCAGTATGTTTGTTTAAAGAATAGCCCAAAGGATTTGTTAATAATATTTATGAATAAAATCTGACAATATGCCTTTTGGAAATAAAAATAGAAATCCAACGTGGTTATTGTTGATAAATGTACTCTACTTAAAAGTAATGTTTGTAAACCGCTGACCACTGGGCTACCTGATTTATCTCCTTGGAAGTGTTATGTGTGTCGTCCATTGTAACCTTTACCACGTAGTAAAAATAAGGAGGAAAATCGTATTCAATGTTGGTAATCGTTTATTTGCTTCTTAGTTTTGAAGCGTGAATTTAAGCTGCACTTAGAGTTGCATAATAATGATGATGTAATGACGTTCCGTCGTTGTTGCACAATCTTGTACTATACTCAGGGACCATTTTCAATATACGAAGTATACCCACAATTTTTTTTATTTGAAAAAAATAAAACCGCATGAAATTGAAATTGCGAATCTTTAAGATTACTGTTATTATATGCAGTTTACAAATTATATGTTATTGAAGTTTCATTAAATGCTTTAATTTGCTGAAATGCTTAAAAACATCCGGATTTGGGATTATGTAGGAATTCAACGCTTATTCGATGAAGGTGCACATCTAAAGTGATGATAGATAATAAAGAGCGTTCACACAGTAAGTGAATGAGTTATCTTAGAATCAATCTATATTGATTCGATATCAAAAACTACGAGGATTATATTACCTTAGAATCCTCGTAGTTCTTGAAAGCTGCATATCATTTGCATTAGCATTACTGTTTGCATTACTTCAATTTAATTTCAAAAATTAATTTTTTAATAGATTTAACCTAACATATATAATTTTAATATTATTTGTATCTTTTTTTTATATATTTCATGTAAATTATATATTTCGTCTAAATGTATAAAAGTTGTTTTGCAGAGGGATAGATTCTTGCCCGAATCATTGTTAAAGGTACAGGCTGTACAAATATATTCACTAATAGTCCTTACTTCACTTAGATTGATATTCCGTGTTTGTAGGTTTAAATTGTAAAAGGTTCTTAATATTTACATGTCTATTGTTATAACGATAGCATTGAATATGTAGTATAAAAATAGATTAATTAGTAGTTTTCTCATGCGAATTACGGTGCAGTGGTAACAATCGGTTTATGATGCATGTGATTCATAATTTGCGTTTCTATACAGAAAAAAGTAATGTATGTGATTGTACCTGTTTACATAGTAAAGAGTTGCAATTCCAATTATTCATTATATTATTTATGAAGGCAGCATGAATAAAAAACTTATATATTTTTGCTCGTGTTTGTTGGTTTGGCTGTAAATGGCCAATAAATTTTGATTTGAAGAAAAAAAGGAAGGAACAAATAAAAATTCGGCTTCCTTTTTGAAAATAGCCTTTAGTTTAGATACCCTACCCAATCGCATTACAACAGCGTGAGCTTGTTGGTTTAGGTTCATTTTAAAGATCTTCCTTTTGTGCCACTCAAAAACTTATTACGACCTGAGCTTTCATCGCTAATGCACGAAATATCTTGCAAGCTCCTGTCGCAGAATTTCCGAGTTTAACAAAAAATTTTAAGGTTGATACTCTGCTCCATTTTTCAATCAACTAAAAATCCGACAACACATCAAATACGGGGTAGAGACGTACCAAGAAACTTAGAGGGGTGCATCTTTGAGGACACATAAAGGACCTAGTTAGTTTCACAACCAAATACCTGCCACTGTCCTCCGAACCTGATGGTATTTTAAAAAAATCAATCCGGTTATTTAATAGCCACACCTCGTAGTCGCATAGCACAATTTCGACTTTAGAGGCAATATGCTCCCGTTACGGACACTTGCCAGCCACTACTGTAGGAAACATGAGGCATCAGCGGAAACTGACACTAACAATTAACCGCAGAAGAAAACAAAATACATAATAATTGGGCAGACAGAAAACCCAAAAGTACAAATAGACGAAGAAAATTCTGAATGTCGAGATAACAGAAAAACATAGGTGTGTGTGGAGGGGGGGGGGTTCTTAAAAGTGTTACGTTGCTAAAAATGTTAATGTTAATTAGATGTGGGTAATCAACATAGTGAACCAGAGACTTGCAACGTAGGTGCGGAAACTACTGTGAAAGATCTATGGAGGGACGAGAGTCAAGGCGGGCTGGGAAAGAAAAACGAATGGACATGTATGGGCAGAGCTGTGCAGTGCTTGCACAAGTGCTTCAAGTACTTCCAAAATGCTTAAAATACTGTGCTTGGAATACTTTGTCGATTAGGTGCTTGGGGCTTTGTATTTGTACTACTTGGTGCTTTCAGTATTCTGCTCAGTATTTGTTGGGCTTGAAGCACCATAAAAGTATTTTCAGCCATTTCAAAGTGCTTGAAGCACTTTAAAAGTATTTCAACCTCTTTCCAAATATTTGAAGCACATTTTATTTGCCAATGAATCATGGTTTTTAACACATTACATCGGAAAAAACAATCCATCCGTAGTATGTTATTGGTCGCAGGAAAATAAACACTTGAGTGTTACTGTGAATATACAATACCCTCAAAAATTACAATGTTTGGTCGAGAACTTTGGGGGATAATATTATTCAACTTCTTCCCGTCTTTGGAACTTTAGTGAAGTTTGGTTTCAACAAGATGGCTGCTAACCCATAACGCGCGACAAGTAACTCATTTCCTTGAACATATGTTTCCTAATCGTGTAATAACTAATACAGGAACAATTAAATGGCCTCCTAGATCGCCTGACCTAGCACCCCTAGACTTCTTTCTAGGTGGATGTTTGAAAAAACCATTTACAAAAGATTGGGGTTTTGTTTGCCAGAAACAGGTGGTTTATTTGAACCCTTAATTCATTAGAAGTTCATTAAAATAAGTTGTTCTTGAATAATTGTTAATTTGAATTATTTAGAATTTTTAATCTATTTAAATTTTCTTACGTCTTTGAAGTGTTTTATTAATTTGTTCTTTTATAAGGATAATTATTTTAGTTTCATAGTCATTATGGCTAAGAATTATAAGCTACTAATTTAAAAGGCAAGAAATTACTTGGTCCTAATTTGCCAAATAATTTTTTTAATTCTGGGAAAAATTAATATCATTAAATCCACATTCAATAATTATGAACAAGCACACCAACGCTGGGGTTGTAGTTTACTAAACAGTAATTGGAAGATCCCACTAACCAAACTAAGAAGGCGGGACCCGATATAAACCTTTCTTTATTTTACATGCGCGTTCCTTATCATACATGTTATTAGTATGTAACAACCAGGGTTTGGGGCGCGAAACCACCTCGATTATGATGATGATTGATATTGATAATTGGTTAAAATTGATTTAAATTAAGAGTACAAACAAAACATAAAACAGACTTCAGTAAAAGCACAGTGAAGCTAGTATATACAAAATATAAACCACCTACTTTTACCATAAAAAAATGCTCCGGCTTAAATAATTGTTGTGAAGCATGAATCTTACCACAACTGGGACTCAACAGGCGGGTCACTTTAATAGAGCAATAAATAAATATTAATCTATGAAACATAATTAAACTACAAACAAAATTTAAAAAAAATAAACCATAAGATTCTTTAAAATTGAAATGACAAAATTTATTTAACACTTCAAATGAAATAAATAATAAAAAATGAAATTTGGGTAGCCTGAATCAAAGAAAGATCAATCCTAAGATAGTATAATGCTTTTTATCTTCAGGAGTAATATCTCTATCATTTTAAATTCAAAGAACTTTAACAAATTATTGATCTCTTCAACATTCCACCAAAATATAACCTAACGTTCTGACGTTTGGGATTGCTTACATTTTTTAATTCACAACATAACCTTTAGATTTTAAAATTTTGCTCTGGGCATATGTGCACTGCTTGAAAGATCTAAATTTACAGAGAGTTTGTCACCAAATCGCTCGCTGTTTTTATATTCTTTTGAAAACAAACGAATATTTTAGTGAGATTTTTGGTGGAAAACAAAAGACAATTTGGAACTACATACTACACAACCACATAACTGTTTATAATTATTAATAATTGTTTAAACAAATTCAATAGATAGATAAACAAGAAAATCCTCTTTTTCATGATATAAAATACTTGTACTAAGACAAAATAACAAGATGGCTAGAACTTGTCAACCAAATTATTTTTAAAGTGCATTCAATTAATAATTAAAAATTAAATTAATTTCTATTGAACATTATCCAAATATTTTATTTATATATTTTTAGGTTTACTTAGTAATATATCTAAAATCATAGAAAAGATTATTAAAAATAACATAGATTAGTGCACTTTATAGAAAGTAATAAACTGTTACATAAAAATCAATTTGGTTTTAGACAAAATAAAAGCACAGAGAATGCAATAGCCTTACTTTCCTCAAAAATATACGACAGTGTAGATAGATCGGAATGCTGTGCGGCGGTATTTCTTGATTTGGCAAAAGTTTTTGATACGGTAAGTCATGAACTGCTGCTGCAAGCATTAGATAGACTTGGCGTTAGGGGAATTGGATATAAACTATTTAAATCATACTTAGAACATCGGAATCAACAAGTCAAAATTTCTGGAACTTTAAGTGAGATAAGATGCGAATACGGAGTTTCCCAAGGCAGTGTTCTCGGTCCAATACTCTTTATAATTTACTTAAATGGCCTAATTGCGATAAGTGATAATGACATTATATCGTATGCAGATGATACAGTAGTCTTTGTTCAAGGACATACTTGGGAGGAAGTCTATGCAAAGGTTAGTGAAAAAATGTCTACAATAATGCACTGGTTCCAACATAATTTGCTCACTTTAAATATAGAAAAGACCAAATGTGTTCCATTTACATCGTACAAAAACGGGTTGCCATCGTTTAGAGATATCAAAGTTCAGAGTACCGATTTATCTATATCTGTCGTAGAAAATACAAAATATCTAGGGAGTTATATAGACTGTCGCTTGAAGTGGAATACTCAAAACTGTAAAAGTGTAGAAAAGTTGCGGAAATTGTTTTTTATATTCCGGAGAATAAAATTCTTTCTTAATTCGCACGAGTTGAGAATTGTATATATGGCATTAGTACAACCAATACTACAATTTGGGATAATTGGCTGGGGAGGAGTTTATAATAATGCTTTGCAACATCTTGAGGTAGCACAAAAAACAATTATTAAGATTATTTTGGACAAACCTAGTATATATTCTACAAAGTTGTTATTTAATGAAATGAATGTACTTGATATTAGAACACTGTACATAAAATCAGTAATCTGCAATTATCATATCCTTAACAAAAATTTCATTCAGCATAACTACCTAACCAGGCAATTGGCAAAGAAATCAGTGATATCTACAGCTGCTCAAAAAACTATTGGCACAAGATGCTATAAATTTCTAGCACCCAGATTTTACAACCTACTGCGAGAGAGTTTTTATCCATTAACAACAATGTGAAATTTAGAAAAGAATTATCAAAATATCTTCTTACAAACGATCTGAGTGAATACACTAAATATCTAGATTAATTTATCTAAGCTCAAATTGCAAAATACCGAATCTCTAGCAACGACTAATAATAATTAATGGTTGAGATTTGGTTGCATAGCACACAAGCACTTGCTTAGGCTAAGCTACTAAAATCCTTAAATTACTGATTGTTTCTTTTTTTCTTTTATTTTTTTATTTATCAACCCTTTTAATTAATTACTGCATCTTCTCTGCATATACTAAATCACTATAGTATTGTAAATATGCCCCACTTTCACTTTTTCACTTCTTTTATCATTTTGTATATACACGCTACCACAAATATTATACGATACTAATGATATGTATATAATCTTTATGAGTTACTAATATCTAAGTTTACAAAATTTTTATTTTTTTGTCATTCGCAACTACTGTAAATGTAAATGTTCTGTAATATTTCTAGATTCTTATTAAATTCTTATTATTATTATTATTATTATTATTATTAGGTATCCAAACTATAAAATGACAATTAAATTACATAATTTTAGATTACTATGGTAAAAAGCAGAAAATTGTATTTTCAAACCAAAACATTATCTATAAAAAGAATCCCAACATTTACTTTTATTTCTCAGTTGTGCCCAAGGAACTACTTGACAACAACTCAATGAAATATTTCAGCCCATAAGTTTTATAATCTTAGTAAACAACAAAACGATAATTAAGTCATCAAACCGTTAACTTATAAGAAATTTCTTATAAAATAAACCTGCAGTAAGGTTTATACATACTTGCACACATCTTCACAACCATGCAGCATGTCTATTTTAGGTTAACAGAACCAGCCTTGAAATGGCTTTAAATTCATATCTGTGTACAAAATTAAGTAACGATAGCACATCGTTAGCTAAACAATGAAATTTTATTACTGTAGTCAGACAAGCCAACTTTAAAATTTAACCTTTTTCTACCTAGTGTGTTCTAGAGTGTTTCTTTATTAAATTAAAAGATTTTTCTTTAATTTCCTTAAAAAAATTTAATTAAATATTGTTCCTCTAGAGATTATGCAACCAATCTAACATGTTTGTAAATAGGGGTGCATCTTTTCTAGTAGTATGTCATATATAATGAAATTATGGTTTCCCCAATACTTGCAAGTTGTTTTTCTATACATATATACAGACTGTAGGTTCACATTTATTAAGATTGGCGTTTTATAGAAAAAGAAGATCCATTAAGAGAAATAGATGAAAAAGAAATGATTATCTTTATTATTGCCGACCTCGGTGGATTAACCCCAAACTGGTTTTTAGTAAATACCATGTCTGTGTCTGGTCACATACCTACTTTTGAAAAATATTATTTTCTTTTAATAAGTTAAAGTTTATTAGCGCTTTAATAAGAAGTTACCAAAAATATTAGTGAATGTATTGATATTTGGCTTTTATTTATAAATTTTTAACTGTTGTAACAATGTATGGCTCAAAAGTTTAAAGATAGGAATCGGAGAAAGTCAAGTAGACAGTAAAGTAGGTTTGAAATAAGAACCCAAAACACTTTCATAAAAACTGGAAGCACCATCTTGAAGTGGTTTAACTGTTTCAGTATTTAAAGCACTCTGCAAACAGTGCTTAGTGCTGGCAAGTTTAATTTAGGAGTACTTGGTAATAGAATTTTTAAATTTATAATTGCTGTGCTTGGTAATTGAAGCAAAGCACTTTTATAAATATAAGGACTTGGTACTTGGTAACCTGAAGCACTTGCGCGGTGCTTGGTAATTGAAGCACTTTGTATAAGTGCTTTGACCAACTTTGTGTACGGAGAACGAAACATTACTGGTATGGTTAGAGCTCCGAGAATCTGAAGGCTTGGACACGACCACCAAACAAAAGAACAATAAAAAGGTGCTGCGGCTCTGCGAGAAACACTTGAAGGAGTTATAAAACAAGAGATTGGTTAGACCCGGTCAAAAACGAAAATTTAGACAAACTACAAATATCGAACTACACGAAAATAGATAAGATCGGATGAAAATAGAAGATACACATAGAAAAACGCATGGTCTTAGATGGCATATATAATATATAGAAAGGTTCTGTTTATAATACAATAATAATTAAAAAAACAATCATTAGATCGTTAGAAGGTAGAAAAATCTGTTTTATCTATTTAAAACTTGGACTTTTCATGAACATGAAAAGCACTTTGCATTACTACGGAAAACATAATTTTTAAATTACACATTTGACCTTAAGCGCTCATTATCAGATTGTAAAAACCTGATACAATATGTTACATAGAAAATGTACCGTGTTATCATGAATGTAGTAATTTTATTCGTTCTAATTATAGGATTCCCCATTTTTTATTTTGACTACATTTTGGTAGAAATACTAAAAGCATATTAACGCGATATATGTATGCAATAATACTCTTATTATGTACAACCTTCTTTAGTAGGATAAAGATGTGACCCACAAAAGTAACAAAGTAAAAGTTCAAACAAGTATCGAAACAAGTTTATTTTATTTAAACCTTCGAAGCCGGTTTATTTAGTTTCGTTTTCAAAAGTGCGAAAAACTCATAGAAATTCTACGCCATCTAAAGAATCTTCAATGTTTTGGTGTTAATTTCAAGGATGCGGCGCTGAGAAATATTAGTCTGGAACTTAAAGACGTCTGCTACTAATTTAATTAAGTCTAAAACAAGATTTTTCAATCTTGTAATTAATAATTATCCATTAACCACGTGTTTTCCCAATAACAACGAACGGGTTAAGGTCGAATTAAGCGAAGCGGTACGCTTGCGGAGGAGTCTGCAACGTTATTACTTTGCGAGGTCGCCTTTTGTATTCAGTATCTCAATACCGGTACCAGATGTGGTACTATTATTAATCGACGGACAAGTGAATGGATAACGAATCGCTTTGAAGTAGATAATCTTTTGTTTTTGTGTTTTGTTTTGATTTTTTTACCATGGCTTCAATGGATAAGGAAGACGAAATGTGGAAATCGGTTTACGATAAGTTGAAAAGGCAGAAATCAGTGGATGATATAGCCCACGAAAAAAGGTAAGATTAGAATAGGGGAGTTTTTCAAAATGTGACAAAAACCTACATTTCTGTTTTAATTATAATTCTAAAGTATTATTTACACTCACAATGTGAGTCAGAGATTTTTTATTCAGCGTGTCTAATTATAAATGCTCACACGACAGAACTTGTACATAAATCTCAAAAATAGAGCAACTAATAGTTGATATAGAAGAATCTGTATTTCACTATTTTTGCTTTATCATTTAATAATGTATGTAAACAAGTAATTTCTGTATTCTTATTAAATAAAATGACAAATGATCTAAACTCCAATAGATTTACTAAGAAATCTGTATGTAAATTTATTTTTAGACCTGATCCAGAATTTCATACGAATGCATAATATTTGTCATTGTCAATACAACTTATTAATTATTCAAGAGGAAGTACCTTTTTGAAATTGTTTTGCTTATGACGTATTCCATATGGGTATAGTTTAATTCATTTTAGATATCCTCCTTGAAATATAATAAAATTATTATACATCATTATAACATCGAGCTTGATAAGATTGATAACCCAATACAAGAAACTGATCTAATTCAAACACTAAATTAATCCATTTTTAAGTTAATTCATTTTTGGCCATTTTTATAAAAATAATTTCTATAAATGCATAATAAATAAGTTGAATTTCCAAAAGATCCGTTTGTGGAGGTGAAAGGTTGAGAACTTTCACAAAAAAGTATTCAGTAAGTTGGGTCACCACAGCCACCACAGTTACGTCATACCAGGTTATACTAGGTTATGAATGAATAAGCTTTCCAAGATCTTTATTGCCATAAAATGTTTATAATTAGATAATGGGATCATGAGATAATAGTTGTACAGTGTATAACTAAATTACCGAATTTACTCTAAATTGAGCAAAAAATTATCCTTGATCTTTGAAATTTATTTTTATTATAATATACCAGAATAATATTCTTAGTTGTTTGTAAACAGATTTAAAATATATTTCCTTAAAAGAAAATTAACTCTGCTAGTATTGATGTTTACTGTTTATAGAATTTTTCTCAATGTTATTGTTTGTTTGGTCAAGCAATATTCATGTCGTTAAAATTATGGTTTGGGTTTTCCATTATATAGCTACCTTTACATATTTTTTACTTAAAAGCCGGAAACTGATATTTTTTACCATCGAAAGTGAAAGCTACACATACTTTGCAGAGAGCTGACAATTTTGTTGATCGTTAGTGCTCTTGTCCACATTTTGCGCCCAAATATGATTCCTCTTTTTTCATCATCTGACAATATAAACAAACAAAAGCCACGTTACAAACACTTATTAAAATATAAAATTGCACATCCTGTTCTCTTATTAACGTTTAAAAATTGTACTTTTAAGTACTATTAAGTACTATTAAGTGTACCGAAAACCTCGAAATTCATTGGAAAAGTTTGCTCTTTTATAAATTAAAGCACATTAAATTCTGCATCGAATGAGTGCCTCAAATGTCGAATTAGATAAAGTGTTGCAGAAGATACTTGAGCTTAAAGAAATGATTTGATCTATATTTTCCATAAAAATCACAAATTTCTACGTCTTTACCTCTTGGTAATAATAATAAATCTAGTAATAGTTAGGACACTAGTTTTATTAAAGGATATTCCAGAACCTTTACCTCGAAAATCTCCACGATATGGCTGTTTCGTGTTGCTAGAGTGAACTACTGTCCTTGCACCTACTTCATGCCAGGTTTCATGAAATTCTATTAGGAGGTTCCTTCACACCACCCCTTCAAAGTTTTTCGGTACTTTGATGATCTGCGAACACGAAATGAAGCATGGTATAGGTGCAGAGGCATTATTCACTTTCAACAGTAACAACCATATCATGGAGTCATGGACCAAGAAACATTTTTCGAAGTAACGATTCCGGGGTATCCTTTAACAGAAATAAAAGTGTCCGAGCTATTACGTGATAGGGTTCGTATATTGTTTTTACACGCCGTCGGCGGATGCAACTCTACGTCTGCATTGTTAAGGCTGGTAAAATATGCTAAGTTTCTTGGAAAAATAAAAATGACGACATACAATAGGCTGTTCAGGTCTTAAAAACTACTGTGCTACTGCAGATAAAGTAGTTGCTGCTGACAAGAAATTCATTACAGCTTTGTATGCTGACTCCTCCCGTCTTCAGGGATCGCTGAACGAAATGTGCTAACCATGTTCACAAAATCTCTAATGCAGAGGCGTTTCAACTTGACTGTTCTTCCTCCTACTGAAGAAGCTGTTCGCCAGTATTCCTTGAGGGCATTTTGAGGCACAGTTGGAGAATGGGTCTGAACGCAACCTCTTGCAAATGTGCCAAGGGTGTAGCAAACTTAATTACTCTACTGGAATTACTTTACTGAAAATACTAAACATAAAATACGCCGCACGATGGACGTTACTGTAATCTCAATAAGTCAAAATAAAACGATACTTACTGAACGGTAATACTCCGGCTGAGATCTCTAATTACGCAGATTCAAATACAGGTGTGGGTGTTAACCCCAAAAGCTTCAGATTAGTTAATAGAGTCAAGAACAAATAAAAAATAGTGGGCGCCACCGGACTGATTGATGTTAAAGAGAAAATTCGGGAAGTCCCAGACTGGAAATGACTTCCCATTTAAAATTGACGTTAATTAATCAAACACATTAGTCGTTAATAAAAAAATATTAATTGACAAAAAAAAACATCAGCAGTTTGTTGAGGCTTAACTATATCAAACGATAAATAAATTTGAAATCTGTATATTGAAACAAAAAATAAATAAAAAAGATGGAAATATTCACAATAACCATTTTGGATAAGAACAAAATTATCTATCATAACTATTACATAATTTCGGGATCCCAAATAAATTTTACATAAACAATATCATTAAACAGACAATACCTTAAAACAGTTATCCATAATCCAAAATAATGTTCAAAAGAAAGTTTTCCTTTCGCAAATGGAATGCTCCAAACACAATACACTAAAACACAATATTGACCAAACACAAAATTTGTACTACAAAACTGCTGACCTGGAACATCACGAGAACACTTTTTAATTTTAAATTCTGAACTATTTCATTTTATTTTAACGCTAAACTTTGACATAACTATCTGCAATAATTTCCTTAACTAATAAACTTTTATTAGTATAATGATAACTGAATACTAAACGATAATGAAACTAAATGATAATGATACTAAATTTAACTTGAATGCTGCTTGAGGGTTAATTATTTTAATTTCTGCACAACAGGAAACGTGCTATGATTATTAGTTTGCCATTACTAAATGAGTCAGTGTATTAATTTAAAATTCACTGTCGATCAGCATTAAACAAATTCTTTTAAACCAATTCGGCTTTCATATAAACGGGAAATTTACACTGAATTCTATTAACAATGATTCGACAACTGAACGAGTCTTACGTAACTATAACTTCACCAAACTAAAATTGCGGGATAATGCTCTTCACCCCGGATTAACAGCTTAACAACAAAATCGATACGATACAACACAAGAATTGCTTTATTCTAACTGTACTATAATTCTGTAACCGTAAAATCGCTAACTCGCGATGATGACTGGAAGCAATTGCTAAGGGCAGAGCCCGTTAGCTGTAGGCCGCAACCCGCTGCTATCTTTGGGGTACAGACACACTCTTCGACTGAACTTTAAGATACAAATCTGTACTACCTTAAATTTTTAAAAGAGGGAAGGTTTTAAACTAACCTATTGCGAAATAGCCTGACTTTTATAAACCAATCGGGAACAAGCATTCAAAAAAGAAATCCATATAATTTCAGGCCTTCACTACAAGTTTACACGTGGCTTCAATAATTTTGTTATTCGTCAGCATTCGAGGAGACTTGTTTATACAAATCTGCCGATAAGCACACATAGGGAGTAATAAATTTTAACTTAATGTCTTTTCTAACATTAAATTCCTTTGTTAGAAGAAAACGATATTATTCCTGTATTTTTAAACTTAATCTTTTATCTGTAATCTCGCTACGAAGCGGAGTTTGCAACCATGAGAAGGCCTTGAACTGAACTGTAACATTTATAAAGATGTCAACATGTTGATTTTAGAAGCAATATTATCTGTAATTTTATTCCAGAAAGAATGTCTCTTGTATGAAAACATTTTAGAGTAACCCCTGATATTTAAAAGCACACCATTTGGTTTAAATAAATTCTACAGTTTTTTAACTCCACTAAAATGTATTGAAATACGCAGGGCCGAACTAAGATTATTTGTTGTTAATGCATTTATAGTTGCATTATTATAAAATTGGAAATTTGAGCATGTTACAAGGGTTGTAAAAGTATATGCAGTTGTAGAAAGCAGGGAATCAAATGGTCGCCAATTTGCTTCGAATGTAGGGGTACATCGTGCACCAATTCACCAGAAGAAGGTGACGGGACAAGTTTTGATGACGAGATAGATGTTGCTGCTAACGAAGACGTCGTTGATGATGATGATGACGACGAACTCGAAATGGGGGAGTTACAAAAATGCTAAAAGGAATTATGGACAACATTTCCTACTATACACAATATTTTTAGATGAATTTCACTTTTTTGTTAATTTTTCACAATTTTTACTTATACTTGTTGTCTTTTCAATATATGTTTGTATCGCAACCTATTTGGCATTGTTTCTTCATTTTGAATCCCCTTCATTCTTCCATTTTGTGTTCAATCTATGCTCACTGTTATAGTAAAGAAGCATTTGTTAGGAGCGGCGTCAATGTTGCTTCTACGATCTACAGGAATCCTCAGCGGAGCATTGTGATTCTTGTAGTTCACCTTATAATTCACGATTTGCCAAATTCAGTTCTTGAAATGCAAAATTTAATGCTTTACAACTTTTATAACAGCTCTGTTTTTCATAAGATGAATCCTAGATTACTAAACTGAGGCGAAAACGCAGAAATTTCTGACTTTTAGCTAAAATATAGAAGAAATAATTTCTCTCTCTCTATCTTTCTCTCTCTCTATTTCTCAAGCTCAAGTATCTTCTACACCACTTCACCTAATTCGACATTTCGACATACTCATTCGATGCAGAATTTAAGATTTTCCAAAGAATGGGTCGTTTCTGAGTTTTTTCGAGATTTTCGACCCCGGCTAAAGCTCACGTAGAAAATGCAACTTCAAACTCTTCTATTTATAAGTAAATAGAGAGATTAAAACATTTTCCAGCTTTCCACTGATTATTTCGAAGCAAAATCCTTTTTTCCTGGCCTGTAAATTATTTTATTTCATACTGTCCGGTAAAAGGGTATTTACCGGACTCATGTGAGTCCGGTAAATGAATTATTACGTTACAAGGCCGGTAAAAAATTTTACCGGACTGAAAATCCAATTTGAGTCCGGTAAAAAATTTTACCGGACTGAAAATCTAATTTGAGTCCGGTAAAAAATTTTACCGGACTGAAAATTTTAAATGCATTTTTTAAAAAAATGAACAATGTGAGGCAGTATGAAATAAAACGCCTTACGTCATACTTCCGGTAAACCATTACAGTAGCTCGTTTCAACATTCGAGACTCGGCTCCTTCGTCGCCTCGTCCCGAAACGTTTTCAACTCGCTACTGTAAACTTGGGTTTACCGGACTTATAACGTAATATACTATACTCTATTATGAAAGATTTTGAAAATGTCAAACTGACCCTTGTCAAATGCGTGAGAAATGTACTACTAGCATTATTGGGCCTGAAAATGGCGTTTTATGAGGCGTTTTTCTTTGAATGTTACAGAGGTCAGATCAGATCAGAGATACTTTTGGCCATAACAAAACTAATGCCATTACTAAATTTCTTTTACAAAATAAAAATATACTAAAATGACATCTGAAAAAAAGGCTTAAGAAAAGTAATGCTTTTCCTTGTTTCATTTTCGTCTTCTCTTTCAAAATGACAACATTAATTATGTTAAGAATAGAATGATACTGAAATTCTTTAAAAAGAATTATTACAAAAAAATAATGTAGTACAAAACTGCATTGTCAAATGCGTTAACATTGAATATATTGATAGTTAACTATAATAATTATTAAACCAATTGTTTAGGACGTTATCTAATTTCAGAAGTAAGAAAATACTGACCCTGTTAAACCTCGAAAAGTACTTGTATGTAAGAACTTAAGTAAAAAAGTGCATTTTTTCCAAAAACAAGATCAGTACAACAAAATGTACAGGGTTATTCATTATATTTCGACTACCCCAATATATTTGTTATTATTTGAGAGAGAAGTTTGCTATAAAAGTTATATTGTTAACTATATTTTTTTAAATGTCGCCAAAGAAAAAAGACACTTAAATTCGGTAGAATTAAATGTAAGGTGAATGAATGCATATCAGAAGTATGAGTTGATGAAAGCTTTAGAAGTAAAAGGGGAATATGTAATAAAAATGTATTTACTGGTTAAAAACGCTTCTGGAAATGGAAGACTTTAATAGTTGGAAGCATTGCAAATTAAAATGGTTTAGTTGAGAATGGGCTGTTTGTTTTTAAAGGAACTAAATTTGGTCATTATCACAAGGGGATGAATTTGTAGAAACTTGAAACCTGGTTTACGAAAATCTTGAACTCACTCCCTGAAAACACTGTAATTGCGATGAACGTTAGAATGTACCATACCATATCGCAGCTATTAGAAAAATGTACAAACTCTTCATGGCGAAAACAACTGATGTCAAAGATTTTTGACATCAAAACAAATTAAATGTGGTGATAGTTTGTTAAAACTTTTATTATTCATCCAGTAATCAGTTCATCCAGTCTATACTATAAATGATCAAATAGCAGCACAACAAAATAGAATAGCTCTTACTGATAACATCATCGTATCACTGTTAGAGCAACCCTATCAACCCCCACAAAGAGCTGATTTGGACTCAAGTAAGACAGTATGTGACAGCCAGTGGAGTATTTAGAATTTTTTTGGAGTGGGGGCTACTACTAAATTTTCGAGTTTTTATGGGATATCACGGTTTCGGCACGTAAATGACATAGATTATTGAAACAATTTTGGGGGGGGTGGGTTTCAACACGATAGCCCTCCCTAAATAAGACACTGGTGAGAGCCAATAATAAAATACTTAATTTGAATGATGTTAAGATGCTACATCAAATTTACTTTAAACTGGTCTACAAAACGTAACAACCGATAACTGGGAAAAATGTGTGGAGTACATGATTAAAGAAGAAACTAAATCTACAGTATGTTTTTTTTGTAAACGATAATATAGGAAAGGCAATATAATTTTATACTTTTTTTTCCTAAATTTGTCTACCCTTGCAAATATAATTGTGTACAATAATTGTGTAAAGTATTTGAATGAATTCGAGGGTGATGTAGAAACTTCTAAGAAAAGATAAATCTACCTTTTTCCGGTAAATTATAGTCTTGATTTTTGATTATCGAGTACCTGCCTTGCGAAAGGACTACCCGCTAAGGAGTAAGTTTAGTGAGTCACAAAAATATTCATAACTATAAAACTATAGGTCGCAGCATGTATATAAAAATTCGCCCAAATAAAAAAGTTTCTCGCACAGTCGAAATATGAATCAATTCATGGTGAAGTGATAAGTTTAACTGTTATTTAAAGAAATCAATAAACAATATTCGATAACGCCAATAATACCACTGGAAGTGCTCATGTATGTTCTTGTATTTAAAAATTCAATTCAATCCGATAGCTCGACTATTTTTGAAGATATGACGATGTGAAAGTTGCACGATTTTTAAAAATGACCAATTACTGACATTTTTTTCAAATAGAGAAGCCCTGTACCGTAGTAAAATGTCGTAAATAGCCGTTTCGTATGTAGAATTGTTTAGTTTATAAAACCGATCAAGTTGTGCATTTCTTGGCACATACGCCGTCTCGATTTTGGATATACTTTTTGTCACGGTTCTTGGTTGAGCGGTTGCGCCTCTTTAAGACTCTTCACTCAACGCTTATTACACTCAGCAGTTTATAGGGTTGCAAACACGTTTATTTAGTACCGGTGTGTAACTTCAAAGTTTATAGACAATAATAACAGAAAAATTTTTGCTACCACTATATAACTTCTTATCTATTTAACAGCGTTTTTAGTAATTAAATGTAGTTTTGTATCTATTCCAGTGTTGGTAATATTTCGGTTACCAAATTTTCATTATTCTTTCTTTCCATCTCGCAATCGCAATCAGGTTTTGTTGTCTCTTGAACACTTATTGTAATAGTCACGACCTCCTTGATTTGCCGTTTCGTTTGAAAGACGTCAAACGTCGCAATCGAGGAGATCGTGATAATAGTATATTGTTTCTGTGTAATCTAGTCTTTCTTTGTTTGTTTCTATTCAAATAACTAATCTAGATATTAATTCAGAAAAATAAATAGTTGTAATTTCTTTATAAAACCTGGTTCATAGTTAATCTGACGTTTGTGCGATCAAGGTTATTTAGATAGATAGGTCATTCTGTATATGAGCGACAGCAGGTTAAGTAAGGGTAATGGGAAGAGTTTGTAATAATGATAATATAATTCTCTAATGTGGGTGTTTATATGAAAAGTAGTCATTAAATATTAAAGTATTCTTATCAATGCCAAAATTAGAATAAAAAATAATTTAAATATATATAATCACTTAATTATTCTACCTACTAGCATAAATAACAGTTTTTATCTATTTACTATATTATATAACAATTTATTATACCTAACGTTATTAGCTTACTAAAGTTTTTGTCAGCTCTTAGTGGATCCCTACTTAAATCTACCTGAACAATTCAATCATTATCCTTGAAAATACAATAGTTGCACCACTATATAAATTATCTTTATCTCCGGCCTTTTATGTTGTTTATTCTTTTCCAAATAATAATATTTAAAAGGCCACAAACATTAGGCAAACATAGTTCTTGTAGAACCTACAGCGATTGCAGTGTACTTATGTTAAGACTGAAGATCAGAAAAAACAATTTTTTCCATGTTCGATTTTGAAACCGAAAATGAATATTTTTTTTTGTTAGATTTAGTGCATATGTACTATTAACTCCTCGACTCCTTCTATACCACTTATCGGATTGATCTGAGATCTTACACACATTTTACCATAGCATATGGCAGAAGGGCGTCCAGCTTACTTTAACCTTGGTTGGTGTGCCCTTTTATTAGGCTAAGCAAAAAATATGGTCATCAGGAGACAAGTATGAATCCGTGAACATATCTTTTGCAGCCTAACAAAAATATACATCGACCAAGGTAAAAGAAGTAACCTTTGACTTAGTCGCAGCAGTAAAAGATAATGTAAGTATTGCATTACGGACTGGCCTTCAACTCGTCATGCCATTTTCATATTGAAAATTAGACATGCCAGATAATACAGTTTTTTTTCTGTCAGTCAGATTATTATCAGTCTAAATACAAATCTCTATTCCAGACACATAAACGTAATTAGGGGAAGACTTGGGGGTAAAGTAAGCTAAGTCCTTACTTATTCTTCCGACTTGTGGCCTACATTTTTTCTTGTATCGCATTGCAATTATGTTAATTTTTAATTATTTCTAAATTCAGTTCTCAGGTGAAAAAGTTATTTAAAAAGTTTAACACTTCTGTGAAATCAAAACGGGTTTATGGTTGTTTACCTTTCTTATAATAAGAATTAGCAAATAACCTTTACAAGTACATATTAACGATTTCATTGTATTTCATTGGGAAAACACGAAGTAGTATCTCGTATTGCATGTAATATACGTACACGATCTTAAAAAGCAAGATATTTGTTTTCTAAAAACGAATAGATTAGATTCTCATTAATTATACGTTTTAATTGCGTAATAATACACTGTTTTTGTTTAGGTATGTTTACAAAAAAGCAAAAATGTAAAGCTTTATTGTATCTTCCAATAGGCTGAGGGATTTAATGAAAATTGGCAAATCTTCTGACGTAAATACAAATATGAATTCATTAGGTGTAATAAGTGTTATTTATCATTGTAAATGGTATGTTTAATATAGTGCCATTGCAATTAATTATTTATTTTTTACATTGGCTACGAGACTGCATCATGCACTCCTTTGAGCTGACGTGATGAGGTTCCGTTCAGGACTAGGTTACTACAGGGCGTTTCAGTAGATTTATCATAAATTGAATGTGTAGTAAATTTAGTATGGTAGTACTTGATTAGGAACAAAAAAAATCTTGGCACCATTTTTGATTTTACGCACATGGAAAACATTTCTAAAAAGGTACTTTTTTGGGGACTGCTGAACCGTTTCTTGAACTTACCTCACATACAACTCCCTAATGCATTAATATACTCGTACTTTATTATTGCATTAGGGACATATTTCTTTAGCTACAATGTAACCTTGACCTTTATTTTGAAAACTAAACACTAAACAACATAAATCTGTCAACTTCGCTTTTGCTCGAGCAAGTATATCCACAATGTTTAACGGTTTTATTGTATGGGAGCATTATTCTAATGGAAAGATGATTTTAAAATAAAAATAATCAATAAGTAATCGATACCAAATTAATAAATCACAATATCAATTCATTCTTTGCAAACTATTACATTACAAAATAAATAATTGCAATGAAAAATGACATGTATTTAAAACACAACGAAGTAGATGATGCCTAATAAAATTAAAAGACTGGACTGGGTTTTATTTATTAAGCTAAAAATACACAAACTCAGAAGGTCACCCTGAAGCCTTTCTAAAAGAAATTTCTCCCGTATTAGGTAAATCTTAATAAAATGCACATTTATTACTCTTAAAATACCTACAAATAAACTTTTTAAAACAACATAAACAAGACTGCCCTTTGTTGGAAATAGCATGTACTTTATTATTGGTGAATTTAATTCTAGGGATAAAATTAAGTAGATACTTTAATTTCCTGAATGTTAATTATTATCTCTTGTGTTAGGTACACTACTTTAAACATGGAGAATAATCCATTAATTGTACATTTAATAAGTCCATAACATTATTTGCATCGCCAAATCAAGATGCGTGTAGGTACTTCCTGGAAAATCTAAGTAATGAACACGTTTAAAGTAAACATTAACTAACATTGAGTTAGGTCTTTGTAAGATAACTAGGATGAAAGAAAATAATAGTCAAAACAAACTGTGACATTTCCTAAGGCCAGCCACCTCAATGTATCAGTTTCCACGTTAGAAATGCAGTTCCATCAGGTATATCCAACTCCAACTATGATTCTTAAACCAGTGACCATCGAACCCAAATTCTTTAATTTAATTTAATTATAATTTAATTAATTAATTAATTCTTAAAAACTAAAAACTAATAAAAGTTTTTAGTTTAAAAAAATTAAAAACAAATTCTTTTCGGTTATTATGAAAGATAGGCACTAATGATATTAAGCTTTTTGCGGCATTTTATGTGTACTATCACCTGTTAAATAATGACGAACTAAGGTGGGACGCTTTGCATAATACCTCAAATTAGGTCTGTTGCAGTTGTAGTACAATTATCGTAAAGAGGGATTAAAGTGTTTTTAGATTTTTATGGTGCTTCCTGCATTTTTCTTGGATAACATCATTTATAAGTGGAATGTAGAGGTATTCAGGTATGGTTAAAAGCTTTTTTTGGGATATACTATGGGCATCTGTTACTAAATAATTCAATTCATTTGTTTTTTAAATTCATTTGATTCTTTTTTTGACAATATGTTCCCTTCAGTTTAGTTTGTCGTCAAAATGCATTCCAAGGTATTTTGTTGTTCTGACTATTGATGCTACTATATCGACTATGGTAACTAGTAGGTACTGTCCCTTTTCTTAGTGTAAAAATTATGCGAGGCGATCTAGTTAGTCACTGCTGAGGTTGCATAGTTTTTACCTTTAGTTTTTGAATACCTTTTCTTTATCTTTTTTTGTGCATGGACTTTCAGTTAGAGCTTTTCTTTTCCATGGCAGAAACTGCTGTTTTTGATCTTTTTGTTGACTTGATAAGTCTTCAAACTGAGTTGTTGCGTCTATTGAGGCCCGTGATATATTATTTTATAGATTTTATTTTTTATCTTGTATTATTTACGGTTTGTGCAGAAATTAACTCAGTTGTTTTTTGATTTCAGCAGAGCACCTTAGTATCACTCCTATTTAGTTTTATACTTTCCTGTAGTGTTCTTCTCTGTTCATTCCAACTTGTTTTTGTATTGTGCAATTTAAATGTTAGTGTTATGGTGATCAACAACCTCCTTGATTGTTGCTATTAGGGCGCTGTGATCGAATGATACGCCACAGCTTGGCCAGATACTTGGTTTTACATTGTGTTTATGTATGAATAAGCTCTATCTTATCTAAACGACGTTCAATCCAACTTTACGGAAGAAGACCTGGTGTTTTACATACTACTTTGTCTATTTCGCCTTAATTTACAATTTACTTTAAAGAAATGGGAAAATGTACACGCGGGTATTTTTGATGTGGTAATGTTGGTAATAACTGATAACGCATACAATGACATCCACTGTCATTTTGAAAAAATCACGTAGGCAGGGAAGAATTCAAGTTTAAAAAAAGGTGACAGCTTAGTTGTTTCTTCTGATATAAGATAAAAATGTATTTTTATTATAAATAATTATTTTGATAAGACAATCATGTACTCAATCAAGGTTTTACTGTCTCTATTACAATAAACATTTTAATACATCAAAACTGCTTAACATACAACAATAGAAAATAACTAACCTAACCTCTAAATCTAAACAATGAAAATGAAATTTGAGTAGGGACGGACACGGGATTCACGACCATCAACTTGATCCGGAAAACCAACAAGCTTTTCAGCGCATTTTCGTAGGAAATCCGCTATTAACCGCGCTTTGTTTTAATTCAAAGCTTCTTAAAATGAAATATGTTTCATTATTCTCGCTGTTATTTCTGAGCATCATAACATTCAAATTTTCAAAACGGCGCCAGTTAATGAATACTTATTAGTACCTATCACGGGAAAGTGCTTTTCTTTTGGATAATGTGCCCCCAAAATACTTCCGCGGGTTGGTTGTCGAGCATTATTCCTTTCCTTTTTATATTCTTCCTAACACCTTGGTTATGTTCCCATTAGTAGGTAAAAACTGAAAAAAATATTTGATGAAATGAAGGTGTACATCATTCAACTCAATTAAACTTACCTCAATATCGACAAGCGATATACGTTTTGGCTTTTTAATCTAATTTTGATCTTGAAATCAGAATATAGTTGTGTTATTGCTTATTACGCATTTACGTCTGACACTGGACTTCGTTGACAGAATGACATGACAGAGTAGGCTGGCAGCAAAATTTACTTACTACTGCCAGCCTTACAAATAAAAAAATCACTACTTTCAGTTGCACAAAGTAGCATTTTGTGTAACTGTTTTTCGCAAAAACAGTGTCACAAAGTAATCTTTGTATACGCGAAATAGACAAAATGCATTAAAATACTCGTATGAATGTTCATATAGTGGGTCAATGTTAACTTTGACACCTTATAACTCACCGTGACCCTTTGAGTATCGGCATCATGTTGTTAAAAATGCTTATTAGTGTAAGTTGTACTTGTTTATTGTATAAAACAAAAAAATTTATTTCGAGGTGGAAAAGTTTGCTTTTATGGGATAAAGTTTCAATAAAATATTTGAAATAAACTCGTTTCGCTTCAAAATATTAGTTAAGTTAAAATATTGGTTAGTTTGGGTTTATATGGGGTCATTCCATTCCATGTCCATTCAGCACGATTTCTTATTCCACCCTGTCAAATCTCATGGATTTGCTTTCCAACTGATTATGTCAAACAATCGTAAAAAACGTACAATTACCAGTATAACACGTTGTCCTGGGTAAGCGAGCAATGTGGTGAAGCGGACGACACGGGCGAAGCGAGCGTTTAGCGGTGCGGACGGAGCGAATTGAGAGTGTCCTACGTAGCACATTTTCGTAATCGCGATTCGCGTGAAAAAAAAAATAAAAAACTATGGTCCCTAGTCTGGTAAGAATAGGCTGGTGGAACAAATATTGTTTATTTGGAGAGGATAAAAGGACCTCGCATAATCCTTATGGAAAATGGCTTTCACCAGATTGTTCAGAAACTGCTTTTTTTGAGGTGTAGATCAAAAGTTTCAATGGGCACACAGTCCAGAAAATTGTACTTTATGAATTACAGCCGTTTGAAATTGAA
Organism: Agrypnus murinus; assembly: GCA_929113105.1. Classification (NCBI taxonomy): domain Eukaryota; kingdom Metazoa; phylum Arthropoda; class Insecta; order Coleoptera; family Elateridae; genus Agrypnus; species Agrypnus murinus. Next base: position 228,728,434 of record OV816024.1, on the reverse strand, counting down.
TAATGCAAGAATTGTCTACTTCAAATGGCTGTAATCCAAAATCTGTAATTTTTTTGGTGTTTACCAAAGTTTCAAGAATTTCGGCCCAGAGCCATTTCCCATAATGATTGAGCGGGGTGCAATTTAGAAATCACCAACTTCAAATTGCTCTAATTCAAAAACTAAAATTTTTTTAGACTTCCTGTTCATTGACACTTTTGACCTACACATTAGGAACTACCATTTACCAAAGTTTCAAGAATTTTAACCGAAAACCATTTCCCATAAGGATTCTATCAGATGCAAAAATTGCCAACTTCAAACGGCTGTTGTAATTCTAAAACTTAAATTTTTTGAACTTTGTGTCCATTGACACTTTTGATTTACACATCGAAAACTATCTTTGAACGTTTCAGAGGAATTTGGTGAAAGCCATTTTCCATAAGGACTCTGCGGGGTCCTTTGGAAAACTTCCATTTATTTAATACATTAACAAATTTTTCAAATTTATTTCACAATTATTTCAAAATTAATAATTTTATTATTGGTTTTCCCTTTTAAAATTAAATTTAATCTAACAAAACATTACCTGCTATGCCGACTATTCAGATACGGCCAACGCGGTGAAGGCGGAAATATCAAATAATTTGATCGCGTCAACCGCTTAACATAAGCGGCTAGCGAAGATCCGGGCGACGCGATTTCACGTAGGACACCTGCATTGTTTGTTTAGTTTTGATAAATCCGCGCAGGCCGCTCAGCTCGCTTCGCCCGCAAGTAGTCGCTCACGCAGGACAGCGTGTAAGCGTTTTCGACTTACAAAACTGCATTTAACTCTGAAACGGTAGGCGCTAGATAGCACAGCTCATTTTAATGCTCTTGTACCGGGCTTACCTGTGATATGTCACTTGTAGGAGTTGTACGAAATAGTTTTTCTGCAAAATCAATTTCAAATTTTAAAGTTTGATTTTTAAAAACAAGCAAATCCAAGATCTTGAAGATTTTCTCGTAAGTTGGTCGTTATTAATTACAATCGGTAAAAATGTAATTTGGGACTGTAATGGGATTACGAAATATTTATTTTGTAACACATTAAAAAAGACCGTTAAGCTCGTCTAAGAAATATAGTAATTAAAGTATTAAGTGCGGTAGGTACGCTTTACTAGTTGAGCTTGTAAATGAACGATAACGCCAGATCGAGCAAAAAAACGATTAAATAAGCATTAAAAAAAACAGGCTGCAATTTGTTTGTGTCCCAGACAATTGATTAATCTTCCATTGTCAATTTTTTATTAAATAAAAACAGATGTTTTTCTGACATCCAAGTGTTACCTTAGAAGCAATTTAATTATTATGAATAATTTAGAAAACGGAATCTATCATTAGCATCTAGACGGAGAGCCAGCAACGTATTTCGAGTTGTCATTTCAACAGTCGTGAAAATTTGGGTACTAAATCTTATATACCTGCTGAACACTAAAAGTCGATTCTGGCAGCCCCCTGCGGCCGGATTATAGTACCCCAAAATTACTAAGAGGGTGAGAAATAAGATTCAATTTATTTAAAGTAACAGTCATGAAATTTCAGGAGGTTACTTTCGATAGTATTCTTTATTTATTTCTTATTTATAAATATTGCCAGAACATTTCCTTCCCTTCTAAATGTTGCCAGAACGCTGTAAATGTTGATTTAACAAAGTGACATTTTTGTTATTTTAAAAGTCTTGAAATTTTGACACAATAAATAAAGTAGGTATATGTAGGTTTACATGTTTACGGGTTAGAGAGAGAATCTTATTTCTCACCCTCTTAGAAATTTTGGGGTAGTATAACCCGGCCGCAGGGGGCTGCCAGAATCGACTTTTAGTGTTTAGCAGGTATATAAGATTTAGTACTCAAATTTTCACGACTGTTGAAATTGCAACTCGAAATACGTTGCTGGCTCTTGTTCTAATCGTGTCAAGGACAAATTTAAATTACAAGTTTGTTTTTAATAAAAGTTATTTAATTAAAAATAATGAATAAGAAGTTAGTATAAAGAAATGTTTACATATGTAATTATTTAATAAAAATTATAAGCTTGAGCAGTATGAAAATATTTTAGTAAAGTTTGTTTTTAATAAAAGTTATTTAATTAAAAATAATGAATAAGAAGTTAGTATAAAGAAATGTTTACATATGTAATTATTTAATAAAAATTATAAGCTTGAGCAGTATGAAAATATTTTAATACATAAGAATGCTAGTATAAATATTGCTCTGTTGTATGAGAAGCAACCGTTATGTGCAGTTCATAAGTCCAAAAATAAAAGTACGAAGATGGGGGGTTCGAAAAAATGATCTTTAATATTTTATTTAAAAATTCATTTTATTAATTTAACCTTTATAATAAACGAATAGGAACTGTTAAAATTTTATTAACGAACAAAATGTTTGTAAAATCGCGTTATTTTAGTACACAAGTGATAAGTAAATTAAAAGACGTAAAACCAACGACCAATAACCTTTTAAAAGAAAAATCTTACGTGAATGGAAGTTGGGTTAGTGCAGCCAGTGGTAAAACGTTCGATGTTACAAATCCAGCAAATGGAAATGTTGTAGCTTCTGTGCCTGATTTAAATGTGGACGACACGGCCACTGCTGTAAAAGCTGCAGCCGATGCATTTAAAACATGGCAGTTAACGACAGCCAAGGAACGTGCACATATTTTACGACACTGGTATAACTTGCTCGAGGCAAATCAAGAAGCCATAGCTGAAATAATGACTGCAGAATCTGGCAAACCTTTAGTGGAATCTAGAGGGGAAGTCACTTATGGTAATTCGTTTATTGAATGGTTTTCAGAAGAAGCTAGGAGGATTCAAGGAGAGATCGTTCAAAGTCCAACTCCTACAAAAAAGATAATGGTTGTTAAGCAACCTATTGGTGTTGCTGCTTTAATTACACCCTGGAACTTTCCACATGCGATGATAGCTCGAAAAGCAGGTGCTGCACTAGCTTCAGGTTGCACTTGTATAGTTAAGCCTGCTGAGGATACACCTTTAACCGCACTTGCAATGGCTCACTTAGCTCATGAAGCTGGAATTCCAAAGGGCGTTTTTAATGTTGTTACTAGTGATCGATCAAATGCAGCTTCAATAGGGAAATATTTATGTGAAAATCCTTCAGTTGCTGGGTTGTCGTTTACAGGCTCAACTGCAGTAGGAAAGCTGCTTTATAAGCAGTGTGCTTCTGGAATAAAACGATTAGGTTTAGAGTTAGGTGGAAACGCACCTTTTATTGTTTTTAATTCAGCAAATGTAGAAAAAGCCACAAAAGGAGCATTAGCATCGAAGTTCCGCAATTGTGGTCAAACATGCGTAGCAGCAAATAGATTTTTAGTTCAAGACGGAGTCTATGATAAATTTGTTAATTCATTTGTAGAACATATTAGGGACATTAAAATGGGCGAAGGTACCCAACCAGGAGTAACTACAGGTCCTCTAATTAATCATGCACAGTTTGACAAGGTTTCTTCTATTGTACAAGACGCCATTGATAAGGGTGCAAAGGCTCTAGTGGGCGGTAAACAAGCCAGTTTGCTAGGAGAATTATTTTATGAGCCAACACTTTTAATTGATGTTAAGGAGAACATGCGAGTATATCAGGAAGAAGTTTTCGGGCCAGTCGCAACTATTGTAAGGTTTAAAACGGAAGAGGAAGGATTAAGGATTGCAAATTCAACTGAAAGAGGATTGGCAGCTTATTTTTATACTGAAGATGTGAGTCAAATGTTTAGAGTGAGTCAAGGTTTGGAAACTGGAATGATTGGAATTAACGAGGGTATAATATCTACGGCTGAAGCTCCTTTCGGTGGTGTAAAGGAGTCTGGTTTAGGTAGAGAAGGATCTCATCATGGTATTGAAGATTATACGTATATAAAATATGTATGTGTGGGAAATGTGTAACTTTAATGATTGATCATTGGCTGCAATGATTTCTGTTAATGATTTTAAGAGATTTAGATACTTAAGAGTCAAATGAGCACTGATTAAATTTTAGAAAGCATTTAGCAGGTCTGTGGCATTTTAGATTTTGCATTCTGTAGATGCTCTTTAGGTACACACATCTCTAAATTTCTTAAAATCAATTTGTTGAATGTGAATGAATATTTTTCCTGATAAATTGTTCCATTATTATATGTAGATTAGGATGTGTAATAACTAGTAGTTAGTTAAGCGACATTAAGCAATAGTTTGAAACAGCTACAATAAGTTACAAAAGCGATAGCAGAAATTTAGACAAAAATCTACAAATATAAGCAATATGTTGATTCAACTAAGTCTTCCAAAAAAGTCTTCCAGTAGAAATTAAAGAAAGATTATGCAATGCATGTCATTTAGAATCAAAGCAACATAGCTTGAGCTATGCTTAAACAATAGTTTTGCAAACAAAGTAAGTGATAAGTGTACAATGGTAATATGTATATTAAGGTTTAATTCAGTTATTATTTGTTCGTTTAAAAGCAACTTTTAATTTTAGTATTACTATTAAGTGTTATGTAATGAAGTGATTTATTTATAATGTTGATGTTGAACTTATGTCTGATAAATTTTTAAATTCTCCCAAATTACACATTAATAAATGTCTTATTATAAAGAATTCGATAAGACAACATTTAATTTCCTCATTGCATGTTTATGATTATGCAGATGGATTCACTACTGTGAAATGATTAACTTTATACTTTTATTATCATCTTTTAATTGTTTAAAATGTATATTTATATTGTTGTATTATTATATTCTAAAATTATAAATGAGATATGCATAATAAATCTATTAATTTACTGATATAGTTTAGTGTAATGCCATGCTCTTCTTAGTCATTTATATAACGTCACAAAATTTAAGAGTAGAGTACAAACTGTGAAAAGGTCGGTAAGATACAAGCGTGGGTCATTGTGTATACAAACTTTCGAAACAAATAAAAAACAAAATCTTTAAAAAGTGAAGAAACAAAACAGTGATTGTAATGTTTTTTTCATATTTTGGGTATGTATTTTTTTAATCTCTAGAACAGGGGTGTTCAACCTGTCAATCACGATTGTCTGATCAGTCGTTGATTTATTGTTAAAAATTTTGTATAATAAATATATTTTATTATTTGCTTATTTTATTATTATATTAAATTATATTTTATTATTATAATTAAAGTATAAATATCTCATGTTGAATTTTGCTTTTCACTTGCAAAAGTAAAAGTTGTAAAAGAAAAAGGAAACGTAAACCTTTTTATAGGACTTTAAAAGTGAGAACCAAAAAATGGGTCAACTGTCAAGTTTTTCTGTTAACAAATTTTTGGTGTTTCCAAATTATTCGTACTCTTTTTACCCCCCTTCGCTTCCAAGTGACGCCACTGACTTAGTGGTCCACGGGCTAGTATTAAAAAAAATAATGAACAAAATTTGATCTACTTCTCAAAAAGGTTCGCCATCACTAGTCTAGAATCAAAAAATAAACTGTCTTTAAAGTTTGTACTTTCTGTTGGCTTATCAAACTTGTTTTATGGGGGCATCCTATACATTAAGTTGCAACAATAAAATGACATTTGTTTACTGTAATTTATCTGCAGTACGTTTTGGTGAGGTACGTTTTTCTTAGGCTAACTACTACTAAAAAGAGGCTTGAAGTTTTTATCAACTTTTTTATTATTTCCTTCTAATAAATGATAATTTAAATATTCTGCTAATAAGAAAGTACCAACAAGTGTTATGTAGCTTAACGCAAATAGTACTTCGACTAACAGAAAACTAGTGCACAGAGCACCTGTTGTCGATGAACCGTACAAAAGCGGATATGATTCTGTTCACTGAAAAGAGGACAATTAGAGGTATCAAAACTTTTTCAAGTTAAACAGGCCTTTTTAGAGGAAGTCAAATAAATATCTGGCAGTAATACTTTACAAGAAACTGAATTGGAGTAAACATGAAAACAAAGTTTGAGACAGCACTTTGACAGTGTTGCTGTGCAATGGGTAAACTTTGGGGATCATCACCAAAGGCTACCCTGAGGCTGTATACTGCCTTAGTGAGCATACACTGAGGCATGCTTTGCTACAGAGCAGTATTCTGGTGGACGAAAGTCGGATAAACCATGACAGCAGCCAAAATTTCACATGTACAGAGATTGGCATGTATGAGTTGTATGGGGGCACTAAGATTCACACCCACCGCTATCTAGGTGAAGGAGGTGGCACTGGGAACGGTGATGCTTCCTACTTATCTGTGACTGCTATGCATTTGCCTCAATTACCTTATGTACCGTAAAACAGGGTGACTTTGATATTCCGGGGGGTCTTTGATCGAAACGTTTCATTTTAAATAATGCACCTGTCTAATTTTATTACCGTGAATTTTGGTGTGCCTTTTGGATAAATGGCGTAGCTAGTAGCAGCACAAACAGTTTTAATGCTACTCGTATGTTTTCTATCTGATAATCGTTTGTTATAAGGTCTTGAATTTATATCCACATTTTGGTGCAAAAACAAGCTTCTACAAAATGTAAGTACCTCGCATTTATATTTTGTTATGTGATACTTATTATAACAGCATCTTTATGTGCTACATATTGTGAATAGTTCGTTACAAACAAATACTAAATTGTTTTCTGATTTCCAGTGTAGGTTAAGGCATTATATGCAGGGGTGACTTTGATCGCTGAATTGCGATCAAAGTCGCACCAATAATTAATATAGTAATACCATACGATCACAAAAAAAGTAATTAGAGTAAGCAGTGTTCGGGAATCTGGCCAAAAAATTTTTTGTAGAGGAAACAGAAAAACGAAGAAGCTGTGTGTGGAGCCTGGCAAAAGTGTAACTGCCGATTCATCCACTGAGGAACCGGATCTTGATAATGATATAGAAAGTGCCAAGTCAAAAGTGTCTGTAGTAAACTCTGATGTCTCTGAGAATCATGAGATTGATAATGAAACGAATTTATAGGCCTATTTGTAGTAACAAAGGGCCCATGCTGTGGCCTAAGTACATGTGAAGGTGGTTTACTCCCCACAACTTATCCAGGATTCAATTCTAATAAATGAATATACCGTCCAAAAATCATGACATGTACTATTGATTTCATAATAATTAAGACAGCAAGGCTAATATGATGCTATTTTTTTAATTTTTTCTCAGTGTAAATGGATAGGATAAAATATTTAAAAAATAGCATCATATTAGCCTTGCTGTCCTAGATCATTATGAAACCAATAGTACAGTACTATTTATTTACTGTGCAATACGAGCTCCGTCTCAGTGAAGTTCGCACACTTCTATTTCTGTTAATTGGCGCCCTGCATTTTTTAGTTTTTCGAAGTAGCTATTTCTTGTTGTTGCTAGAGTAAAGTACTGACCTCCTATATTATAAGTTATGTTGTTTTATTGTTATATTTCATTGTGTATTTATCTTTTATATTTTAAAATAAAGTACACCCCACAATTTTTTTCCCAAAATTTCCTTTCGTCTTCAAAGTAATAACTGTACCTTATTGTTAAAATAAGATATTGCTTCTGCACCTACTCCATGTCACGTTTTTTAAAATTTTACTAAGGCAGGGATCCTTCTTATCGCCTCTTTGCGTCCGCAGACTATTCGGAATTGAAGGGGCGGCGTGAGGAAACCATTCGATAGAACTTCATGAAACTTAACATGGAATAAGTGCAAAGACAGTACACTTGACTCTAACAATAAGAAACAACTACTATGTATATCAGAAAAAAAATGTGCGAACTTCAATGAGACGGAGCTCGTATATGTAAATCTTATAAAAGAGTGTGCTGTATAATTGGTTGCCTATGTATGCATAATACTTTTACTTTATTATTTTCAAATGCAATATAAGGAAATTGCACATATTGCAATTTAATTTAATAACGCTGTATGTAGTATTGAAAAATGCTCCAGCACAAACGAGAAAAACCCAGAATAAACCCTCAAAAGTGAGCAGGACTGGAGAATATACCTTTAACTTGCAAATATATACCTAAAATAAGGATAATTTCAGAAGTTCTTGAAATATTCTCAAAATGCTCGAATGTTCTCCAATTTTCCTCTTCTCATTTATAATGCTAGTTGTAGTTAATTTGATTGTTGGAAGGTAATGTGTCGAAAAGTAATGAAATAATAGAAAACTGGAAAATATTAAACTCGTTGGGTCATATTCACATCTCACTATTAAGTTAATAACGTGTTTAATTATCATGGTGACCAATTCTAGTCTTTTTCCACCTATTAGAATGAGATAAAGCTATATTTTTTTCTTGTTGATTTGAATTAGAACTTTAGTTAGAGACACCTTTAAGAATGGATGTGAATACGTCTGATTATATTTAGATTAGAACCTCAGGTATGCACTTTCACGCCTACCGGACACAATCGCAAAGTGTCCACCGCTGGCTGTCAGCGTAGTGCCCACGGCCGGCAAAGTGCCCAAAATCGCCAGTCACCGTAGTGTCCGCGGCTGGCGTCCATTTCCCACAAGGAAAACATTTTAAAAACTACAAACATTGCCACTTTTTGTAAAAACTAAAAAAAAATTAAATACAAAGTTCATATATAACTAGAACATAAAACAAAAAAGGTGCTACCGGACGGTAACCCAAATTTCTTGTCAATATTTTCAAACGCATAAATTGTGCAAACTATGCTTATAAAAGTGTCTGTCTTTGGATCACCTAACATTGACAGCAGCTGCGAGAAACACGTGTACATTTTGAGTGTGCATGCGGTTTAAGATCGTTTAGTTTCGGTTTTATTCTCGATTTTGAATGTTTTTGTTTATGCTCGTTTGTGCTGTATTATTCTGAAAGTTCTCGAGAATTATTATGAGAACGTTCTCGAACGTGCTTGTGATTGTGGTCCCCAACAGAAAGTTCTTTTGACACGGGTTTATCATGCGCGAACGTTCTTTTCAGCATTTTCAGAACGTTCTTGCATTTACAACACTCACTAGCTGTACCTATGTAATTTTATTTAATAGTGTATAAAAGGCACTAAGAATTAATTAATGGGGAAAGTCTTTTTAAAAACATTCTCGATCCTTCTTCTTTTCTTTCCCAACTGGAGAATAGTGCCTTTATGGCGTTTCATCGGCAGTAGTTTAGAGATGGCTGGATTACTAGTCCTATGCATCTTGAGTTTGGTCATCTGTTACTATTTTATATAATTTCATTCTCTGTTCCTTGCTAGTATTTTTGCTTGTTTCCATGTAATGTTTTCTTTTTGTAATTCTCAATCTATGTATGTTTCTCCTACTTTGCGTCCCTGGGTCTTCCTACTTTTCTTTTCTCATGTGCTTTGTAGTCTAAAGCTTGTTGTGTTATCTCTTTGTAGTTTCCGAAGCGTATGACCAACCTAGTTTCCATATCTGCCTTTTTATGTTTTTTCTCAATTTTCTCTTTCTTGGTAGTTCCCCATTGTCGCTTTGTTTTGTTTTGTTTTCTTTTTTGGCCAAAATATATTACGTAGGCATTTATCCCAGCCAGCACACTGTCGTTATAATGACGTTATTGTTAGGTGATTATTGGTCGGCGACGTCATATGACTAAATGATGTCCATAAGACGTCATGTTATAGGACGTACGTAGATGTCTTCAAAACGACGTCTTTTAGACGTACAATACGGTCGTTTTTAGACTTGTAATATTATTAATCATGATCCATCTAGGTAGCCAAAAAGTGATATATTTCATAAAATATTTTTTATTTTTACATTTGCAGAATGTAAATAGAATGCATTATTTTACTGTTTTCAATATTCAATTACACTATTTTTGTATTGTCAGGTTCACTGATGTAAGAGAGACAAATCTAGCAACACTGTTTTATTTTATTTTTTTACCCAACTGCACGTGACCACATGCCGTCATACAAACAGCAACAACGTCTTTCGTGTATTTGTTTTGCTTTTTAATTAGTAACGTTTCTACTTATTATTAAAGTTGTTGACGTACCTACATTTATAGTGTATGTGTAGGTGCAACTACTACATAATAATTGTGCGGTTTGTCACAAAGGGTGATTATTAATAATTACTTGTTCCGTCGCAATACTACATAACCTATACAATTTTACCCGTTGGACGATTTTGTGAGGTTACTATTGTTAATAAATTAATATTAATGCAATGGTTTCTTAGTACTTACTAATATTATTGTAGTATCATCAATTATTCTGCATATTGTTTTAGCAGCTTTTCAGTTAGTAAATTTTGTTTAATAAGTATCTATGAAATAGTATACAGGGTCTTCATTAAGTTTGGAACCGGCTTAATATCTTCAAAACTATTAACTGGATTAAATTGAAATTTGGGGTGTGCATTTTATAAATTAATATCTATTGTACCTAATTTTTTCACCTGATTTGCATCGTTACTTTACGAGATACACAGCCAACTTGATTTTTTTTAAATAGCAATGGAGGTCAAATTTGACATCATTTGAAAGCTTATTTTTTTCTGAGTACCATTATGTAATACACGTGTTGTATCATTTTGACAAAAATCGCCAAAAAAATTAAAATCAACGAAACATGTTTTATCCACAAAATTAAATTTATTACTTAAAATTTACTTTTACTTAAAATTACTTAAATATTTACTGTCAATGTGTAACTTTTGACATTTCTATGAATTTTGTAAGATCACTAGATATTTTAATTTTTAATTTATTCAACACTTTTGATTTTGTGGATAAAACATGTTTCGTTGATTTTAATTTTTTTGGCGATTTTTGTCAAAATGATACAACACGTGTATTACATAATGGTACTCAGAAAAAAATAAGCTTTCAAATGATGTCAAATTTGACCCCCATTGCTATTTAAAAAAAATCAAGTTGGCGGTGTATCTCGTAAAGTAACGATGCAAAGCAGGTGAAAAGATTAGGTACAATAGATATTAATTTATAAAATGCACACCCCAAATTTCAATTTAATCCAGTTAATAGTTTTGAAGATATTAAGCCGGTTCCAAACTTAATGAAGACTCTGTATAATAAATATTATTTCAATATTCAACTATTTATTTATAATTCCTGTCCTAGTCCTAGTATAGGATGTTTTAATGGCGTCATTGAACAACGTTTTAATGACGTCTTCTATTGACGTCCTTGAGCTGTGACATTATGTTGCCAGTTTTACGACAATTTGACGTCGTTACTGCCGAAAAAACGGCGACATTATGACGTCAGTGTGCTGGCTGGGATGAAGGCTTGGAGTTGCTTTACATTTTGATTATTCTCATATTCCCTGTTTTGGATTATATTTCTTTGGATTTATATTTTATATTTTTTTCAGTTTTCTTGCAATGTCATTTATTGCTCAGCGGTAATTATATAAAACAGTTAAAAGGTGACAATGATACAAATGTTCTGGCAGAGGAAGAGAAGCGAAGGGGTTCAAAGACTAATTAAAAACCAAGCTCAGAAAACAAAAACTATAATGAACCACGCTAGGACAAATGCAATTAAAAACTAAAGAAAAACAAATCTTTATGGTTTGTTGAAATATCAAAACAGTATGCTTGATATAAGCAAACCAAAACAAATAGCTAATTAAATGAACCTGAATAAAATCAATATATTATATAAGAATAAGTAAAACTAGATGGAATGGGAAAGGATATATATGACAAAATAATGGCAGCACTACTAAGTATACTATAAAAGAGTAACAATAATACAAAAAAAGTAATGAGATAGCACAGAATCGGGGATATCAACGATAATGGTCAGAGACTGGTGGAACTATGTAGCATGAATGGCATGGTTGTAAAGGGAACTCTATTTCAATACAAGGGCACACATCAGATAGTGCCAGGGGGAGCAAAAGAAACCAAATAGACCACATCAGCATAGATTGAGAATGGAGAAATCCCCTAAAAGATGTTAGAACGATGAGAGGAGCTGATGTAGGCTCTGACTATGATTTAGTTAGAACAAAGATCAAAATACATAAGTCTCAAACCAACTAAATACCTATACTATAACAGGGCACATTTGAAGAAGATGTAACACACAAATATTGCTAAAATAAAATAGCTATGGGAAAATTAGTAAAATAGAAGTACTAGAAGAATGCAATATATATTATTGATCAGGCAATATAGATCAGGAGTTCAGAATAAGAAACCTGAACTTTTGGCTATTATTAACTTTTTAATATTGTCTTCTTGCTGACTTCTTAATACTACGCAAGACGCCCTGATGTATTGCCTTAATACTTTTCTCGGTTTGTGAAGGTCGTGTTCTTCCTGATTATGGTCTGTTCAGTTCAGCACCATTTTCCCAAAATTTAGCAATCCACCTATAAAGACCCGAAATGATGGAGCAATTTTGACATTGTTAAGTCGTCAAGCCCCGCTACAGCTCACCACTGGGGAGGGGGTTACAAGACTATTATTGTGTTAACTTTGATTAAACAAATTTTATCAGTACTCACAAAACCTCAGCAAAGGCTTGATATTTATTAAAATGTTGATGCCCAAAAATACCTTTAATCTTTTCAACAGTTATCTATAGGCTTCTCTCAACTGTTTATGTTCTTTTTTCATAATACAAGTTTGCGACACTATACGTTCCAATTTGCATTTGTGAAAAAGAGTCGAAATACATGCTACGATGTTGATTCATTCATATCTAGGACAAAGTCAGGAGGACCTGTCCGTCATGCTAAAGCTAACACTGTGGTAAGCTTACCTTACCTTTGCTTCAAATAGGTGGACTAAAAATCATTTTTAATTTTGTAATGGGAATCTAATCTTCAGATTTCCAATTTGAGTATCTAGTTAACATCACTAGCATCTGGAGTTAAATCCTGATTTCGTTTTAGTGGTAGATCATCTTCTTCTTACAGATCTCCACACGTTGATTCTTCATCAGAAGTAACTGGCATTTTCTCAGAATCAGAAAATTGTAAATTTTGGTCTAACTCTTCTACAGAGATACCAATTAAAGAAAGTGAGAGTGGATCTGTATTCATATTTTGCGAGTCAGTAAGATTTTGTGACAGCCATGCGAACAGCAAAATAGTAAGCGGTCAAGTTTTTCAATTCTCAAAATTTGTTGTATTAGTCGTTAGTAGACGTCTTTCATGCCTTCGATAATGTCTGCCATCAATGTCTTTTGTTTAAACTAAATCTAAACAACCCTATATGTACCTTCTATTAAGCACCAAAACTATCTCTTATCAACAGACAGTTTCTAGTTAAATAAGTGGGTGAAGTCATTAAACTTCGAAAGGTATGAGTTGGCGTATTACAAGCTAGTGTATTTGGTACTTTGGTGTATCAGATTTATACTGCCAACATACCAAATTTAATGGCAACAGTTCTTCAAACTGCAATACTTTAGTCATACAAGAGTCTACAACCTTGGAGCAGTTAACAACATAGAAATATTACAACGTTTCCAATCTAAAGTTCTAAGAATAATCACAAATGCGCTTTGGTTTGTGACGAATGCTCAATACAACATGGACTTCATGTGCTGACAGTGCATGAAGAAATACGGTGTACGAGCTTCCAAGTATTTGGCACGCCTGGAAAAACAACAAATTCTTTATTAGTGAATTTGCTAATAAACTGTACTCAAACATATTAAAGCGCGTTACAAGCTATGGATTTCAAATTTGGACCAAAGATCTAAGATCTAACCAGTGGGGGAGTATTTCTAAGGGTTTAAAATCTAAAGAAAAATTTACTTAGAAACTTTTTAACCGAGCATTATTGCTTGTGATGAAAATACAGATAGAGTTAATAAATGCAAAATCGAACCAGGCAGTAGTGGGCCATTTTTATGGAACTGAGAATACTTATTCATGAGAACACATAATAAAAGCAATTAAATTGGCAGCGGCGTTATAGGAAAATATGGATAAAATAAGATATTCTGGGCACAATTTAAGCTAAGTAACTATTAAACACCTTCATTTAGGGAGGACTATCTTAAATAGCAGTTTCTTACTGATTCCTACTATCAAGGCTAAAATATTACTTCATTCTTATGACTGACTCAAATTTGTGATAGAATTAGCACTCTATGGAGTGATCTAGTTATTTTATGCTACAACTAGAAATTAAGAATTTTAATGTAGGTAGTAGTACATAAATTAAAAAATGTGTTTCTACAAAGCCGTCATCATATTGTTTAATTACCGTATCTTATCCATATACGTATTATTAATTAAACTAGGATTAATTCAAAAGGTGTTGGTTAACATGTAGTAAACATGTTTTTTAATGAAATTCTAGATTTGTCCTTGAATGTTATCGATTAGGTTTTAATTTAAATATATTTATCACAATAGATTTATTATTACGGCATTTAAAATTGCTTGTTTTCTCTTTACTGTTAATAGCAGCACAGAAGCAGTCTTATAAATAATTATAATGTAGAGAAAAAAAATTCGTTGAATCAATCCTTGGTTATCTTTTTATAATAAGATTTTGAGAAAAAGCAAATCCATCCATTCATTATTATTTAGACGTAGAGAATTGAAAACCAGAAATTCCCCTAACAAAATTATTTAGGTGACTGGAAATCAAATAAAAAAGCCTTTTTTCGCATGTCGAATATTAAAGCCAAAAATGTCATGAACAGTTGGAGGATGGTAAGAGATACTCACACTATGTTTCCTCTTGAAGACCGTGTCAAAGGTTAAGGGATACAAATTTTCTCTGTCAGGCGTTTGTACATTAACTCCCCTACCTCACTTATCGGATTGGTCTGAAATCTAACACACAGTCAGTTTACTTGCGCTTTGATTGATGAATCTTTTTACCAGGGTGAACAATGTTACGTAGCATTAATGTTACAAACATACGTTAAAAGGAAATTTGTATCTACTCTCTAGGTGAGTTCTTCGAGTGGAAAAATGATTTGAGTATTTCTCACCGTCCTTCAATTGTTCATGACATTTCTGGCTACCAAGACCACGTAACCCATAATCCCAAATACCAAAATCTCCCATAAATTACTATATTTATACCTGTAAATACTTATTGCTTGGTCAGACAGTCCAATATTTATAGATAATGCTGATTAAAAGCATTCTTTAGAGAATGAGGTCATAGAATGCGTTATTTCAAGCAAAAAAAAGAATACATCTACTACTGCATTTGCTTTTATACCATGAAAACTATTTCCGGTAAACTGAAGACTTGAAATATGTTACACAAAGACTATTGAGATACCTATCCAACTGAAGGACCAGAATAAAACATTCCTCTACCAAGCAAACAACATTCCTTCATATTTTAAGAATCATTAAAAAATAGTTGTTAAAATTAAATGAAAACATTCGTAGACGAAAATTTTAAGTTTTACTAAGTATTTAAACTAAACCTGGTATAACTGCTAAGCATTGTCAATTTCCTGTTAAATAGTCAGTAAAAATTCCATTCTTTTTTTCAGAATTCAACAAGTCGATGGAGGCTTTTTCGAAAGATTCGGTTCACTCCTTCGCGAACATTCCGAATTGGCAACAGAACAAGAGTATCAAGATAATCTGCGTGTAGCCGAGGCTGCTGCACAAATAATCCCACATCTTTCTATAGGAGAAGGTGGAACGCCAGAAGATGAAAAACCAGCAATTCCAGAAACAATTCCAGAAGATAGTATCGGTGAACGAAGCGCTGATGAAATCAGCCTCGACAACGAGCTCACTGTTTCCTCGGATATTTCTGAACAAGAAGATAGAGATAATTCTGATCTTATTGCTGTTGGAATGAACGTAAGTTTTTTTCTATGAGCAGTAAAAAACAATCAGTACCTACCCACAAAAATAAACTTTAGGAGCAGGAAGTGACAAAATATATAAAAAATTAGTTAATTAACTTGACGTATTCTAAAAGTTAGTACATAGACTTATTAAGGGCGCGAAAAATAGTTGAAGGAGCTCCACTTAACCTATTTATTAAGAAACATTATGTCAATCAAAAAAGAATAAAAAACTAAAAGTGAGGCATAAAATATGCTTTTAGCTAAATATAAAACGCTAATCACAATAATCGCAACTATTAATCGTGTTAAATATTTTAAATTTTTTATATGTCCTAATTTTAGTATATTAGAACAAGTCTTGCACCTACGCAGACCATACATTACGCCGCACAAATAGCATTTTAAATTAACATTGCAGATTACAAAGATACTTTTAAGGTCTGTTAGTATTTGAAAATGGTTGATTTGTTACATTCCACTTGCCAATATGCAATTGATATCTTTTTCTTCTTTATTCGTTGACGTAAATCGTTGAAAGGTTGTTAAATATGTACATGATGTAATTAGGAATTTAGAAGCCTCTTCATTACAGTTGTTCTATAATAAAGAATTTTAAGTGGTACATGAATTATCTATGATTTACAATATTGATTTTAATTACAGCAAATAAATTAAATTGAATTGCTGACTTGCATGCAACTAAGAATACTTAAAAATCTAAGATATGCTCTTTGTTAGAAAGTAGCATTTCTTGCACATGCAAATTATTTCAAGCGACTCTAATAGTAGATTAATAATACTCTTAACTTAATAATACTTTTTAATAATTTAATAGGAAAATCTGCGGTGTTACTATTTATTGCTCGAATGTTATGCAGCAATATCTTACATACTACATACCAAATGGGATGCAGTGTCTTGCTCGAGCAGCAACTAACGTTTTAATAGTAACGTCAAATTTACTTTTTTAAGTCTTAAGAAGAAGATTGTAAGAAATTAATTTAATATTATCAGCAGAATAGTGCTACATTCGTGCGGTTGGAGCTATGGCGTAACTAGGAATTTTAGTCCCCTAACCAAAATCTGTAACCTCCCCAAATGTTATCTGCATTTAAGAAAATCAAAGCTTTTTAATTATATTATAAGCAAATTTAATTTAGATTTAAAAAAAGATAAAATCCAGAAGTAATTAACAAACAAAAGATTGTAAACAATATAAACTTTATTATAATGTTTTGCAAATCTATGTACGTATCGGCCCGCCAGATTTTCGAGGGAGCCATTCTTTTTTAGTATCGAATCACATCTCTTTAAACACTCTGCTTGTTAAAGTATGAAGAATTGTCCATCAAACCCTTTAAAGACTTTCAAAAGATAAAACTAATGAATAGAGATGGAGTGTCCTGTTTTACAAAGATCGAAGGGAGTGTATACTAGAGGGATAGAGCAGCTCCTTCTAAAGTTTTTTTTGTCAGAATCGATTTGACTTACAGCCAGTAAAAACATGTAAAGCATTCTAGCATTCTTTGTTATCGGGTATATTAATCTAAAAGAATAGCAACAGATATATAAGGATGGGATTTTTAGGATAAAGTCCTTCAGTTTATTCGAATTTTGAAACGAAATAGGTGCAAACCTTTATCAAAAAGGCTACTGCTGTTAATTTAATAATTTTATTCATGTTGTATATATGGCAACTTCAAAAACATCGGTATCAATCCTTTCAGTTTTTCAGAACTTTTGTATCCACTAGGGTTCGCAATACATATCTCATTAAAGAATATTCCGCCAGGTTTTGAAGAAGCTTTAAGAAATTTGTATTTTACACGATCCGTCAGATCCGTGTTGTCAATATTTATCTTTTGATTTGTTGTAAGGAGATGGTTTGCAATGTTTCATTTCATGATATTAAGCTAAATTTAGTTACAGTTTAAGAGACAGCGACAAAGACAACTACGTTGTTTCAGTAAGAAGGTATTCTATATTATTATACTCTGTTAACATCGCTGATAATTGATTTGGAAGCTTGCCTGGCTGTCCGGTGGTGGAGAGGTCTGCTGTAGGGGCGCAGAAGTGCTAAAGGAGTCAACTCAAAAACGTCATATCAGTAAGACTGGCTTTTGCTGTTATTAAAGGAATGATGTTTTATCTTCAACATTATGACAAACTATGATTGGTGGAAAAATGGTGGGATACAATTGTTATTTACAAAAAGTCATTAAAACTCTACATACAAAAATTTTGAGCCGAACATTTTGGCTGGCGCATTGACAAAGAGCGGTAAATACGCTGTCGTTGGAGACCAGACGCTACACAACATTTTCGATTACCAACATTTTACTTCCTTATATTATTGTAGCTGAAGGAATTCTCAAAATACTAAGTACTAAATCATTAATATTTTCTTACTGAAATAACGTAACTATTTCTGTCATATATTTTATTTTATTATTCATGTGAGACTGTCTACTCTCACGGTACGCTATTGGAGTAATCCGGCACTCCAAATCGCCCTGAGCCTCTTTATATTTAAAGACTCCGTTCGATGGTTGGGATCACAAATTCGAACACGTTCAGTTTTTATTAATTTATATTATTTATAACAATACTTTTTCTCGAAGGACCTATGGGAATCTCCCAAAGAACCAAATTCTTAACTATAATCTTCCACTGGTGTATTAATCAAATTTAATGTTTTGTACTCACAGTTTACATCATTTATGGAAATTGCACTTATTTATTTTAGTATTTGTAAGGGCACTTATATTGTTCTTTTAGAAGAAAACGGGAATTAATGAACTTATAATCTCTTTTGAATGGAATTGGAAATGGAAATGAAAAAACTGCCATTGATCTTTTTCATTTATTTAAAAAACGTTAAAAAAATCAAAAAATAAAATACAGAAAATCAAAGCTAAGGGATTCTCTTTTAGATAATATAAAAACAGCAGGTTTGAAGACAGAATTCGCAACACTCATCTTGAGGGTAAACTTGCACTTTCGGTGGCATTCTCTCCCTTGGGACTTTTTTGACACAAATCTCAATAGAAACATTCCACGCAATTATCGCTCAGTATTGCTATAATACCCTAACTGACCTTTATGGTCTGGAAAGAGGTACTATACTCTTAGGTAAGGCTAAGTGTCAACGAAGAGATGATGTTGAGTACTTATTTGGAATCATGATAAATATTGTTATGGCATTTTGATTCGTTTTTAAGCTAAGCTGTCTATCCAAATCTCATCGTCAGTATTCAAAGATATTTTGTCAAAAAATCACAGCTTTAAAGTTTGCATACGTAATTTCAAGTTTTATTGCCTAACATCGTCATATTGATTAGAATGTCGATGGAGTGATGTTTATGGGGCTACCAAAGTAAGATCATCTTTCTATAGCATAGGCAGCTGAAATAACCTTCGACCCATAAAGCCCCCTTAAACAATTCTAACGGTTACTGTTTCTTAATATCCCTTTATTGACTCACTAGGAAATAAAGAAAAATGAAATGTTCTCCAGCTATCCAAGGAAGATCATTTGGTGTTTAGCCACGTGATCATGAGAGATGAAAAGACGATGTGGTGTGATTTATCTTCACGACATATTGACTGTAATGAAAACCACTAAAACACAGTTGTGAAACTTAATTAGAAAAACATAAAAGTACATGAAAATATGGTGTATTTGTAGATGTGACAAGCCACAAGCAATATTTTTGGTAGGTCACAATAATACTACAAGATAATTAATAATTCATACATAGGAGCAAAATGTGTGTTGGTAAGCAGTAGAATCCAGATTGGTATAGAAAACAGTCTAAGTGAAGGGAGAATAATGAATTGGGATCCAGTGGAAACAAAAAAGGGGAAGATTCAGAAAATATAACATAGAGAGAACCATCATAGCCATCACAAGAAATATAAAAACAAGCTATTTTATTAGAACAAAACACACTTTCCAACAAAACTTGACAATGTCATTATAAAGATAAATAGCCTGCATTACAAAACAAGCTAAGATTCAATGATCATTGCACAATGGGTTTCCCAAAAAATAAACACATTTTTTTTAATTGCAACATCTACTCTTTAGATTGTATAAAAAGAGCAAAACTAAATTTTTTCATATACACCTCACTAATTTGGTCTTTACACAATGTACGAAAATGATCAACTGTAGTTCTGTTAATTTGTCCATAAAAGACAAAACATGAGTTGATGGTCTCAATTTTCTCATTCGTTGACCACCAAAATTTTTCATCTTCATACCACTTTAACAGGAATTTAATTTACACGCACTCAATATCTTTTCCTTTCTCGTTGCTAAATATTCTCAATATTTGGCCAATGTAATACGAGTTTTTGTATTATACAGCCAATAATTTGTTTACTTCAATGTTCATTTTCACGCTATGGATGTGAAGTTTCAGTTGTCTTCCAATTACTTGGAAATATCTGGTGGTTGGTATTCTCCTCAAGTTCATTGTTTGTCGAGATATCACTGTGATAGTTCTCACATTCATCAGATTCTAGGAACTTTGTATTTCTGAACTCTTTTCTTGCCTTTTTCTATGATTTCTTAATTTTCTTCTTCTTTCCAAATTATCTTTCTTTAATTGTTTGTTTGTATGTGTCCGAGGCAATTACTGCTGCATTCGTGTCTATGTTTCTTCTTTTTGTGTCAACCTTCTTAGAAGGGTTTTCTTAAATTCTTGTTTTTCTAAGTTTTCGAGGGGTCATTATCTTACTTCAGTTATTTCTTCGTTTGATGTGATCCCTTCAGACAATCCCGATGAGCTTGGATCAATATGATCAGTGTTCTGATTTTGTGGGATTTCGGTAGCCTTACTGACTTCCCCAGCTGAACTTGCTTCATGTATTTCTATAGCTTCTGCCAATAAACTAAATAGTCCTAGTTGAGAATCATTATTCTTCTTGTCATGATTTTGTGGAGGACTTCATATGAGGGTGATGTGCCTGGCATCTCCCTAGTTTTACAGGATTCAGTTTTAAAATAAGATACACTGAGGGATTTACTATATACCGGATTACCGGAGGAATATACCGGTATATCCCAGTTGATTTAAATCCGGCTATTATGTTTTCAGGAGTTAGGGTTTGAAACCATACTTTTCGAAGCAGGTTGCTTAGATCAGCTTTGGACAATTTTTCAATTGTTGTTTCACTACCAATAAACGAATTTCTTGTTATATGGGGCTTTCAAAGGCCGGAAACAACATTTATCAAGCGGTTGCAAAGCATCGGTCGTGAGTGGCGGTAGTTTCAAGATTGTGATGTCTTTCGATCGAACTAGCTCAATAGTGGTAAATGACACTTGTGACCATCAAACATTAATAGAATTGGTTATATTCAATAAATAACGCAAAGTAGTCACCCAATACATACCTTTAAGGTCATCCAACCTGACTGGGAAACACTAAAATAAGTCCCTAGGATCTTCCACTGGTTTAAATTCCTTTCCAGGTACTCCAAAGATTATTAGCTTCAAACACAAGCTAAAACTATTATATTTTCTTTGTCAGAACATTGGAGATGACGATGAGCTGGTTTCCTTTTTCCAGCAACTGTTTTTGTTCTTGATTGATCTGCAGAAAAACATTTATCTAAATTGTAGATGCATTCAGGTCTTGATTCTAAACCAAGTCTTCGGATTTCTTGCTGAAGTAGGATATAAAATCCATAAATAATAAATGGACTACTTGTTACTTCTACTTTCTGAAAGCTGAGAAACTAATTATGTCCTGGACTCTTTTCCTTAACATAATCTTGCACGGCGTTTTTACTTTTTCTTTTTTTTTGAGTCCGAACCCCATCTAGACATTGTTTCACACACGCTTCAATTTCCTTTTTTGTCAGTTAGAGGCAAAGTAAACTTTCGTCCAATTTTGTGTACGTGCCAATTCACTTATGTCATACTCTGACAGAAATTTATTTCTTTCAGAAATCATGCTTAAAAAGTACAGAAAAGAATCATACAAAAAAGATGTTAATAAAGCATTGCCGGAAATAAATGCAATTACAACAAACTATAACCTTCAAAAGAATCTTATTCATAACATAATTAAGATTATTAGCATATTAGCAGCTTCAGAAACACAAGAATCTGCCAATAAAAAGTGAAACAGCTTGAACTAACCAGGCAGTTGTCTAAGAATTACCTTACCCACTGTCTAAACTCTAAACATTACTCCGTAACGTCAAGATTTGACCATCTTCAGAAATCAAGAAACATCAGAAAATGAAGTTAAGGGTTAGTTCTGCTAAACATATAAAAATGTTCGTAGGCAAAGTAAGCATATGTATAATTTTTTGAAGGACTTTTCTTATGTCCATATAATCATGAGTTAGACGACTATAAATGCATCAGTAGAAAATTTTGTTATAAGAAGAAAAAATATCGATATCTATAACAGTGATTTTTCTTTATACATAGAAATGACCTCCGAGTACATGACCTGTCTAAGTATTACCACGATTTTCGTGTCTAGAAATTACTCCAGGGTAGCCTATATTAACGCATTCTAATATAAAAACAAAGTTTGCCCAATGTATGCGACATTAATAGATACATCAGGACTTTCAACTTCAGATGTCCTTGCGTTTTTTGGCAATCATTGGAAAAGTAGTATGAACGGCATTGGAAATATCTTCCATAAGAAGAAGCATTTCATGAATAAGGGACGAATTAATTACCATTACGGGTAGATTAAGAAATTAATTAATTAAGAAATCTGCACCGTTGATGAGTGCACTCTTAATAATAGAAATTCTTTTTTGTCCATCTCCGATTAAAAAACAGCAACATTTAAAAATTTGTCATCTTTATTTTAAACAATTCTGTGAAACTAGATAAATAAAACTCCCGGTTAATAACCCAAATTTTGATTTTGTAATCATCACACAAATAAATCCTTTACACAACCAAAATAAATAAATTTTCTAAGATTGTAAAGCAAACTTTTAATAAAATTATTTAAAAACTTAAAAAAGCACCACTAAAAGTTTTAATATTTGGTTATTTGTAACAATAAACAAAAAAATAA
Source organism: Agrypnus murinus (assembly GCA_929113105.1). Taxonomy (NCBI): domain Eukaryota; kingdom Metazoa; phylum Arthropoda; class Insecta; order Coleoptera; family Elateridae; genus Agrypnus; species Agrypnus murinus. The sequence goes on along the minus strand of OV816024.1, from coordinate 228,705,636 downwards.
AGATCCTATTTCCTGAATGAGCGCACATTAGCAAAAAAGATAGGTGAGAAAAATATTGGCGCGTCTCACGCAACTTTACAGGAATAGATTTTGGCACATCAACTTATCGTACTTGGTTTTAGTATCTACCCTGTTCTTGTGAAGAGAGCTTGGTGTGTATCCCACGGGAATGTCTTCAGCTTAATACACCAACTGTTAACACATGTCATTCAAATTCGGGCGGGATTAACGATCGAAATTTATCGAGTATCGATACTGAAAAATTAATCATGAATAATAAAGCTCGAGTAGCGATTCGCAATTTTCATAACCATAATCCTAATAATCGTATTTTTAACGGTAATGCTGACCCAGTCGGGTTTAAGAAACGATTTAAACGGTCTTTATCTAAAAATAATTTTCGTGGGGTGAAAACATATGAACTAAGAAAACAAACCAGTATTTACATCGCTTGCATGACTGTGAGTATGCGAAATAATAATAATTGTAGATGACAACAAAAGTTACAAAATATCAAACGCGCTTACATGATCTTAAATTAAAGGGCTCTTTATTTTTACTTAATCAAGACGTCATGTCAGTTGGGGAAAGTGTTATTGAATGAAATCATCTTTTAATATATTAACACTCTCTCAACAAAAAATATATCTACAACTAATAAAGTGGGGCTATTTCAAGCGGTAGCATTATTGATATTTAGTCACGTATGTCAATAATAGCAATTCAAACTCTTGAACTTTTGACCTACCTATGTACCTAACTTCCGATTAGCTTTTAGAAGTACCATCAATCATAATTTAGTTCTATTCTAATTTTAAAATTCATCCCCCAACAGACAAGATTTTGCTTTCCAAGGATTTCCCACAACAGACACCACTCCAATAATAATTAAATGCTCTTAATACAAAGCACTTAAAAGAAAAAATTGTACACTAATAGTTCAACTTTTAAAATAAGTGTTCCCATCCAAATTTAAAATCCAACAACGTCCTTGAACTATTTTTTCTTTTCAATGAATCTCTCAATGACAAATATTCAAAGATAAAAAAATTTAAAAAACCTTCATATTTTTAGATTGACGAATTGTACTCAGAAATACTCTATGAAATACTCCACAATGTTGGCTGCGATGTCAGTTATGAAGTGGGCCAAACGGCCCTATATTCATACATACAAGATGCATTTAAAATGAGTCATGAAAAACACAACGAATTATTAGATGGAGCTGAAAAGAAGGAACCACCAGAAATTCTTTTGAATGTTGAAGTGATCGAAGCTAAGGAATTGGTTGCAAAAGATTCAAATGGTTTGAGTGATCCTTTTGTAACTTTATATCTAGCTTCTAATTCTTCAAGAAGGTATAATACTTCCGTCAAAACTGAAACTTTGAATCCTGTATGGGAAGAACATTTTGCATTGTAAGTTTTGAAGTTCTTATGAGAAAAATGTAAAAAAGTTAATGTTTGTTTAATAGGCCTGTTTCAGATCAGAATTCTGATGATATGCTTTGTTTGGAAGTATGGGATTTCGATCCGGCAGAAACGGTACGTGAGAAGTTTGGAAAAATATTTAATGTCAAAGGAGTTCGAGGTGCTAGGAAATTGCTGAAAGAGATTGCAGTTACGGCTACTATGGGTCAACATGCAAATGAACTTGTTGGAACCGCAAGAATTCCTTTAAAGGTAAGTAGATAACAGACTGCTATCAGGTAATTCTCTTCTACGACAATACGGAAAGGTTTGAGAAAATTGACATTGAAAGAAGATTTCTGATATTACGTGCGAAAAACGTGCAGGAAAAGTTTTTAACAGGCTAATAAAAGGGTGTCACGCCTAAATATCACAGACGTAATATCATCCGACGAAATATCACGTTTAAAATATCACAAAACAAAATATCATAATAAAAAATATCCCAAGAATAAAATATCATAATAAAAACTATCTCAAGAACAAAATATCACATGACGAGATATGCTAATAGTTTTAATAAAATTTTATTTTTAGTAAAATTTTATATTTAATAATAATTAATTATTCGATATACGGACCCTTCTGAACCCAGGTAAACCAATGACACTGAGTTGTAGAGGGTAACTCAGAGAACAAATAAGAAAATAAAAATAATAAGAAAAACAATGTTAAAATCGCTATTTTGAGGTTAGAATGTAATGATGTTAGGTTACAGTTAGTAAAAAAGTTGGCTGTATTTACGTGAAAATGGCGTAAAAATGGTGTTTGTGTCATACGACAGGAAGATTTTATAATTTTTACCTGTTTTTATGACGTCTTTTCAACGAAGATCCGTAGCGCTTGGTATTTCCGTATGTATGAATGTACGATCGGGGTCGGTATATCGAATAATTACCTAATAATATTTACTTCCGGGTGTACATGGAAGTTTGCTTTAGGACAACATTATATAGATGTCTCCAATTGTAATTGTTACTATTAATGTAAATTCGAGATTTACATATAGAGAAGCAACAGGGTTGCAGACAATGCCTCCCATACTGAGGAGCAGGGACTGGAACAGGAACCCAAAAGAACCGGAACCGATTACTTTTATGGAACTGAAACCGGAATCGGAACCCTTACTAAAATTCGTGTTAATGTTAAGACGAGAACCGGTATTTTCTGGTTCCACATTTCGGTTCTACTGGTAAATAAAAAAAGTAGTTCAATATTCTCCCAACAGCGCTACCATAACCATTTCTTACTAAGTTGATGTTGATACTAGATCCATTTCCACTACTAATTGACCAATAGCAGTGTGTGAATTGACTAGAAAAGTGTTACGTCACATTTTATATTGGTAGCCCTGAATATTTCCAAACAGATTTTATCGTGAAAAGAATCTACAATATTAACCACGTTCGGTACTTCACATCTGTTTACTCCAACAGCTCAGTTCCTATGGTATCCATTGTTGTAAATAATTGTAACTATAGCACTAGAGTTTCCCGAGTAAAAAGAGTTGAAATACCGAAGAGCAAATATATTTATCAATTATCACCTATATTATAAGCAATGCTTTAACCTAACATGCATCGACTGTCAGTTATCAAGGACATATTTGTTTGGAGATATTTGGAGCTATATACCAACACAAAACGTGACGTCATTACTTTTACTTCCGGAACCCTTATGGAACCTACAAAAATTCTGGAACCGGAACCTTAATGTTTAGAAAATTAAAATTGGAATCGGAACCGAAACCTTTATTTCGAATTTTCAAAAACCGGAACTGGAACCGGAACCTATATTTGTAAAAGGTTCCAGTCTCTGCTGAGGAGCCCAAAGTGAGGGCGAAACCATTGTCTAAGGGTGTTTTTTAGGGTGTGAAATTATGTAGCTCTCGATTTGCTGCTGTACCCAAGATTTAATTTTATATGTTTAAATAATTTATTTTAAAGCAAAAAGAGAAAATTTTATTTTTAATAAAATATTATAGTATGTATTAATATAATAGGAAATATCACATGAGAAAATATCTTAAAGTTAGTAAGAACTCCTGTGATACTGTATTTAATATCGAGGGATATATTTAATTACAATGTTAGGTTAGGTTTAAGGAAATATGGTTTGTACGCATACTACAATTACAGTTGTAAATAAGAACGTAAATGTAATTATTTGTATATGCGTATTTAAATGTCGATAGAGGTTTTTTACTGAGTAAAATAAATTATTATTATATTTTAAACATAATAGTGATATTTTGTATTAGGATATTTTTTCATAAGATATTCTGTCCTTAGGATATTTTTGCATGTGATATATTAGCATGTGGTATTTTGACTATGATATATTGTCGTGTGATATCATGACTGTGATATTTAGACATGTAACCAATAAAAGCATGTAAAAAGGTACATCTTTTATAAGAATTTTTATTATTTTTGAACATTCTACGCTTTTGTAGAGAAAATAGCATGTAACGCACTTCTGGAAATAGCCATAGCTAAACTTGTATGATGTATGGTCCAACTTTCATACTCATTTTGCAATAAAGCTCTTTCTGCACTTTTTATACAAAATGTAAAACTTACTTTACTTCATTTCCGTAGAATTTCCATTGGACCCCCTATCTTTGATGTTATTTCTGGTCCCCTAGCTCAAACCAGAAATATTCTTTGTAGAGTTCTTGCTCATCTATGGTACTTCTTTACGGTTACTCTACAAAGTGTAGTACTCCCGATCTGAGCTAGGCGATGGGAAATGACATCATTTATAGGGAATCTTATTAAATCATAAATATGTAACAAGGCCGCGATTGGTCAACCAGAAGTGCTTGGCCTTCGATGGCCCATCCGTACGGTAGCTCTACGTCTACTTCCGGTTTGAGCTAGGGGATTGAAGATTACGTCATAGATGGGATGTAGGATCCTTCAAGGTGATTCTAAATATATAGTCCGGATACGATTGGTTAACTGAAAGTGCTTGGTCCTCGACGGCCTTTATAGTAGCATCTAGGGGAAAAGTCTCGATATAAGTAAACTGTATGAGAAGTAACGAGCTGCACCTCTCTCCCTGCAAGAATGTGATCCCCGTCCGTATCCAAGGTTTAAGGTTAAGGTGCCGAGGCCCGTTGTAACCATCCGTGACTAAATATGTCCTAGCCCACCCTTGGTTGGCCCGTCACGAGCTTCAACCACAAAGTCTGCATTCGGCACTATTTATAGTTATTATTTAACGGTAGGTGTGGGGAATTCCGCAGTTCTGGACAATACACACATTATGATTAATTGCATAAAAAGCTAATTAAGCAATTAGTATGTTCAATCTTGGTAGTGTAAAGACAGTCTTGGTAGTGTAATGTCTGGCGTGCCGGACTTTCACCCAGCCGGCCCGGGGTCGATTTCCGGTGCCGGCAGATCTGGTTAAAGTTTTCTGCAGTTTTCCTTAGCTGTGACACAAATGTGGGATTTGCGCTGTTCCATCTGTAAGTCGGCTGCAGCCGCACATAGGGCCTACGTAATAATAATAATCGCCCCCTCCCTCCGCACACGCTTATAGCTTCTGGGGCCTGGTTATGGGTTGTAGCAATTATTATTATATTATTATATTATTATATTATTATATTATTATATTATTATATTATTATATTATTATATTATTATATTATTATATTATTATATTATTATATTATTAAATCAGTCTCGCAAAAGGTCTAATTAGCAAAAAGACTGAGTTATTATTAATAATCAAATGGCGCCACGTGCATTATAGCCCAAGTATGTATGTCCGTGTTCGGTTCGTTATTTATTAAGGAAATCCGCTCAAACCCTTTTTACCAAATACTTGAAGAATTCGGTACAAAAACTGATGAAGTCCTAAGTTCTAAATCAACATATGTGGGAAAACGAAAAACCTGCAAATAAACGTTACAATTTCGGTAAAGTCCAAAAAGCTTGTTGAACTGTTACTATGGTTCGGTTTTGTCTGATTCTGGCACCAATCGATCGGCGGTCTTTTAAAATATAGACAAACTAAATTTCACCCAAAAGTGGACTGACCGGTTTTTGCACTAGATCTTCAAATCGAAATGTCCGCCCAACTCCTTTCCCGCAGTCATGGCGGGTTCGGGTTTTCTCGCTAAATCGATCTGTCCGCTTACCTCTGCCCGAGACCTCTGAAACTAGCAAGCATTGATTGATCGTAGAAAAATCTGACTTCTAAAAGTCTGATCTTCAAAGATTTGTAACTTTTGAAAGTCTACAAAAACATTAACTTATGAATTCATCGCAAACTTGAAAGAGATAAAGCCGATAAGGCCCGAAAGGTGCTCACAAAAAATTGAATTCGTAATCTTAGACTCGATAGTCATCCTAATACAAAAATGATTATTTTGTAAAGTAGATGACTTAAGTAAATTAGAAATTAATTGAATACACAATAAATGTATTGAATGTGTCACCATTCATGATTTTTCCCTGTTTTTTCCATTTGCAGCTATTTTTCAGTATTTTTTGCATTAATTAGCATCACCATCAAAAATTGTACAAAATTGGATCTGTCAGGCATTTTCCGTGTCGAAGGAGCTTTTTAAATGTCTCTTTCGAATCTCGAAATTTCGTTGAAACTTTGAATCTCGAAAAATATAAAAAATTACATCCATCCAGTTCTACAAGTCCAAAAACTATGAACCATGGAATTTGGACCGCCGAAAATTAAATATACAGAAGACCTCCCGATATGCCAACGTCAACGTACATGCTCCTCAAAATAAATCTACCTTTCAAATTTCATAGCCCTCAAATATGAGTCGAATAGAGATATTTTTTATTCAGCTAACTACAAACAAAAATAACATCTATCAAAACTATAAACTCACTATTTCTTAGCCGACCTTGTTATTTATGGATAGGTTATACTCCACATTTTAGCTAATAAATATATCAGATTTTATTTCAAACATTACATCAAACGATGCAATCCTATTGTTCTCTCCACACTTCGATGGTTACGTTAGTTGACCATAAAAAAGCACTTTTTTGTCACATTTGTTATTTCCTGTTTTCCAAAAAAGTTTCGTAAATCACTTATGCCTAATATAACCAGATCGTGACGTCATCGGTCAACACTACTTACACATTGTTCAAAACCCTAGTGGATTCTCAGGAGGTAATTTGCGAGTTAGGAATATGAACATTGCAAAAACAGTGCTTTCTAGTGGCTAGAGAGTTTATAACTTTAACAATAAATATCAGAACTAAATAGTGAACATTAATAAAGCAGCAGAACTGATACCGATATACTTCCCAGTGGATTGTTGGTCTATTTATTATCAATCATTTAATCTTGCTTGTCTTCTTCGTGCTTAAATTTTAGGAGATTTATTTTAGTGAATTGTTGGTCTATTATTTATGATCAATCATTTAATCTTGCTTGTCTTCTTCGTGCCTAAATCTTAGGAGATTTTCAAACGTGGAATTCTGTAGTATTTCAAAAAACAAACAAACAAACAGAAATCAAATCAAACTGTAGCCTCGGTACATCCAGTAATAGAGCTTTTGCAAAATCCTACTAGTGTAAGGACATTTCTGTAATTTCAACTTAGATAAAATGCGAAACTCCTATCGACCCTTTCTTGCGCAGCAATGTTATTTTCGTTTTTGATACAACTACTAAGTCTATTTTGCTTGTTTGAAAGAACTCCTGTATCTTTTCAGAGCTTATTGTACTTTCATTGTTAGAAGTAAATTATTGCTGGGTTCGATAGTTAAACTCTTTTTGCTCGGAAAGCTTTATTGTTATAGTTACATTACTTACATTATTTACAACAATCGATACTATAGAAACCGACCTCTTTGAGTAAACAGATTTGAAATACCGAACGCGGCTAATATTTCCTATAACCTAAAATATTTTAATTCTAGATGTTTATTTAAATATGTATTATTTGTTTGTTGTTTGTTTGTGTTTGGGCGAGGAATTAGGATGGCGGAGCATCCGTCGTACCTAATGGCACCGATTGCTATGATCATTTGGCCGACCCTACTAGAATTTAGCCGAATCTGGGGGAATTCCACCCCCAGTAGGGATCTTTATCGTGCCAAACATCGCATTGACACGGGACCTACAGTTTTACTTCCTATCCGAAAAGAAGGCATGTTTTAAATTTTTCTCCGCTATGAAAAATTACCAGTTCGGCCGGGGATCGAACCTGCGATCTTTGGATTATGAAGCAAACATGCAAACCACTAATCCACCGAGACTGTCGAAATATGTATTATCTTATTATCAACTCTTAAGGTCAGTTGACTCTCAATTATATTGTCTTGCCCATTGAAATCCAATTCTGTTGTTTCTGTAAATTGGTACGTGCGTAGCGTAGGTCAGTTATTAATTTAATAGTGCAGATGTGAGATCATTGTTTGCTTTATCAGTAATTCATTGGTAGAATCTTACACACAATCCATAGTCGACTCGTGTCTTGCAGAAAAATGCGGAAAAATCAGGAATTTTTTTATTTTTTTTTTCATTTTATGAATTTTGGACTCTATATGGTCACCTTTCACCCTCTTAAAGCATTGTATACTTGTCCGGAACACCCTGTATAGATGTACTGATAGATAGAAAACATACATAACATAAAGATACAAGACATAAGAAGATTAGTAATTTTTAAAATGGAGACTCAGATCCAAGAAGTTGAAAATGTCGAAAATACTTACCTCTGATAACTTCCCGAAGAAGGTGATAGAATAGCGCAAGTATCTAAGAGATAAGAGTTCAACAATCTGGAGTGAGGGGTTATACTGTGTATAATAAATTAGTAGTAACTGGAGAAATCTTCAAGATAGAGCAACTGTTAACAAATATTGACACAAAGATAGAGTTATCTGATGAGAGTAATAAGCAACGATAACCTAGCAAAGATAACAGGGAGAGAGGTTAGTAAGTGGAAGATCGCCAATCGGAGAAGATGTAGAAAATTAAGAGAGGATGAAACAAATTACATTTATAATGGATATCCAGGAAAATAAGTTCCAGACTGGGAAATGGAAAACGATATGGAATGTCTAATAATAATGTAGGCAAGAATAATAAAAAACAACAAAAAATGAGATGGAAAGCGTGATTAACTAAGAAAAAGAGAGCGATAACGCTGAAAAAGATGCACGCTTCGATAAGAAAGAGAGAAAGTACGTACGAAGCAAACGCAAGTGGACCCTCAAAGCTACCATTCGCCAAATCGCCGTTTATTCTATTCTATTATTGCAAGTTTGCTTCTTAGTAGAACATATGACGTCTTGGGGCCGAGGCATTAACATGTGTTTTTCGTCATTACGTTGAATATAAGTTGATTTTTACTTTACAACTGACCAAATAAAGCCGTCATTATGACGTGATACTATCGGCTGGGCATTCTATTTCTAAAAGTGTCGACAATAATGGTTGCCAGATCTTACAGGGGAGTAAATTTGACTCGGGCCTTCTTTTGGTGGGAGGAGATTTAAGAAAGACAATATAGAGAGGTCTCATATGGCCATGGATCAGGCAAAAGTAGAATGATGGAATAAGGAAGAACTAATAAAGAGGAAATTAATATTAAATCTATAGAAGGATAATGAAGAGGAAATTTCAACAGTTATGAAGTCAGCAAAATTCGGATGATGATTGGAAATGTTTAGAAAAGGTTCTAAAAACGGCAGCAAATGGTGTAATCTGTAACAAAAGCATTTAGAGAAAACATGAGTGATTTTTAAATGTGCATAGTAGTGGTAAATGAGAATATGGAAATGGCTATAAGACAGTATAACAAGGAGAATAGATAAAAGTATGATGATAGATCAGTTGAGACTGAGAATGATGATTCGAGAGTTTGAGAGATGGTAGGGGCTCATATTCAACAATACGGAAGGATCAAAAGCTGTGAAGACTATTAGTTAGCGGAATCTCTCAACATAATATGGCCGAGGTAGGCCATGGGCAAGATGGGAACAAACAATCAAGGACATCCACATAGTTAGTGTTAGCAAGTGAGGCACGATGGTCAAGGATACTGCTACTACCCATTCAGTGTTGTAGCATGACGCTGAAAAGCAATTTTTATTGAAATCTCAATCAGCCAAAAGAAACGAATCTTTACAACTAAGACTAAGAAAGCTTGGAGCAGGTAACCACTCAAATAATGGATTACTGTGTTACAAAAGGATGGCAAACTGGTGTGAATTTTCGTTCATATATAGTGTTTGTTTCTTATTATATCATGGTAATGCTATATTATTATGGATCCAAGTAATTTTTATCTGAGAACTACAATAATGGTCTTGCATCACCAGCATTCTGTGACCAACTTTTTGATCATATACTTAATAAAGTACATGATAAACCTAAAAAAAAGAATTTCTTTGAATGTCAGCAATCTTAGCTCACAAAGTTTTAACTTTAGAATTAGTTTTTATCATACACTATTTTTTCTTAATATTACACCCACACTACAGGAAATCTAACACCTAAGGTCATATGTTCCCCATCTAAAAAATCTAGGTAGCCGAATCTTCCAATTTAGAAAAATTCTGCCTCACCAAGTGAGTTTTTGAACACACGACCTTTGGAATATGAGTATTGCTCTCACACCATTCTTCTGCCGCCGGTCACACAAACTTTAAGTAATATTTTTTCAAATTGTGCGCAACTCCACACAATAAAAATAAAACAACCATTTTTCTTTTGGTTTATATCAATATAGGTCTTAATTTCTTTAAATTAATTTTTGGATATTCTATTAGTAAAGCTTCTAATTCTATTTCAGAGTATTCCCTCATCTGGCATGACAATGTGGTACAGTTTAGACAAGAAAAGTAAGATCAGTCGTAGAGGAGTGATTAAAGTTCGTTTAAGTTTTGGTTCAGAAAAGAATAGTCAAGTTGCTGCACAAGAACATAAACATTTAATACAAATATTACTACTTCACGAATTGGAATCATCACAGGTAAATATTACATTTAAGCAACTTTATATCTATAGTGGTATAGATACCCGTCGCCCTACTGTTAACTATAAGATATAATGACGGTTACTATGTAGTACTGACCAAAGCTGTCCCACACTGACATTGGGTCGAGCTTGGATTAGAGAAAGATTTCTCGGCTCTGAAATCGATCTCATGGGTCTATACAACATAAAATATTGATGCCCGTAACGAAATTAAGAAAAGATTTATTTCTAAAATATTCTTAAATTTAATTCAAAGGTTGGACGATACAACTGGAAAGGAAACTTCTCTTCACAAGGGGAGACATTACTAACACAACACAGAATCCAATCAGGCCTGTCTCAGATAGATATAGCTTTCGCCCAATGGGCAGTCTACACTTCAGTGCATAGAGAGCATCCATTGAACTTTTCTGTATACTCACAGTTATTGGATAAAATAATAAAACCCCTCCAGTTGTCTACGGTGCATGAAGATGATGTGAAAATGTTTTGGGAATCAACAAAGAAATTACTGCCATCATGTTTTTCAACAATACGAAAAATTAGAAAAAGAACAACAAATGAAAAGGCAGCAGCTAAGCAGTTATTGGAAGTTTTAAAAGTAATTTCAAAGTTATCCTGTTTGGAACCACCTGAAGGCACAGATTTGTTCCCTTCCAACATGTATGGTTGGTTAAGTTATAGGGAAGAAGGCCCTAATTGGGATATAAGGGAGACATTGAAAGATGCTGTGGTAAAAGGAGCACAAGATTGGTTTAATTATATATTGGAAAATAATACCAAGCAGGATGATACAGAAGAGGAAACACTAATATATTTAAATAAGATTATACAGTTAGTAAGGACTGATTTACAAAAGGCTGTGGAATATTACGATAAAATGTTTCAAGAGTAAGTAGTTTCAAACTAAACAATTTACAGAAAAGAGTTTAATGCTATGACATTTTCTTACAGAGTTGTTAATTTTCAATATGCAAAATCCCTTTATGGCCTTTACCAAGTGGAAGTAGCAACACTGGTAGAACCTCAAATAGTAACAATTTGCAAATCATTAAAGAAGATTTCTTATGAATGGAACTGTATTTCAAATGATACAACTAACGAACCTTTAGCGTTAGGTACAAAGTTGTTCGAATTATACCTGGCTTTACAAAGATTTGTTATGTAAGTATAAACAAATATGAATTAGATAACACAAGTAATTTTAAATTAAAAAAATAGTTTGGGAAAAGGATTAAATCCAAGTGAAAGCGAAACATATCATATTAAGAATTTCCATAAATGGTTTCATGGCGGAGTTGCACAATGGTTGGATATCGCTGTGTTCAAAGCTTTGCAACGTATTGATAAAGCTGTTGATTTGGATAACTTAAAACCTGTAGATGAAACTGTGAAGTATAGTTCTTCAGCTTTAGACACCTTGGCAATTTTCCATCAAGTAATAATTATTGATAAATGTCATTAGTTGTTCAGTAGATAATAACATATTTTCTAGATAAGAATATTTTGGGATCAATTAAATTGGCCAGATGTGGAAGGGTCTTACACATTTGTAGCAAAGATAATTGATGTAAGTATGGTAGTAACGGTAGTAGAATTTAGGACTTTTCTTCTAACAAGCTTTTGGCTCAACGATGTTAGATTCAACGGACTCTTGGGCCATAGGACGTTTGGTTCAATGAGATGTTTCATCACTTGCGGTTTAGACATTGTTGTATTTCCAGTTTAGCTTGTATCTTTTAATTTGTATTGGTTAAATCTGTTATTTATGAAGTTTTGACACCCGAGGTCCTAACTGGACAAAACATCTCATTGGTTGAAATGTCCTTTGAACCAAGAATATCATTCAATGTCAAGTTCATGAAAAAGTCTCATTGAATCAAAAGTTTGTTGGACCAAATGGCATTGAACTAACAGTCCATTTAGCAAAAAGTTATTGGATCATGGTATTAATGGGACCTCCTAGTAGAAATGTTTTCAAACATTCATTACCTACACTTTCTTTTTCAACAGGATATTTGTCGCTGTTGCGTTTTCTATGCTGACAAAATGGGCTTCAAAGTTGAAGGAATGGGAGATGTACAAGACTCATATGAAAAAAGATTTGAGGTTACAAGCGAATGGTGTTTAGCCATAAACAACATCGATTATGCTTGCCAATCACTAAAACCATTCACAGAACAGTTAGGCTTAGAAGACATTTTACAACAATTAGCAGATATTCGAGGTCCATTAGAAGCACAAAGGTGTCGGGAAACCTTACAGAATGTCCTTGATAATTCAATAGACACAGTCAAGAATAAAATTATTGAATTATTAGAAACGGTTGCAAGAAAAGTAAGTGAAGTAATGTAATTATTTTTGCTTCAATCTAAAGTAATTTTTTATAAACTTTCTAGATGGCACCTGCAATGAAGAAGTTATTAATTGAAGGTGCTGAATTACTACATCAAGATAGCAATAGCATTGATAAAGTTATGAGATATCTAGACAATAATTTAGCAACGCTGCATGAGGAATTGAATGAGGATAACTTTAATAGAATATTAGAAATTATTTGGGATTATTTAGGAAACATCTTAACAGATCTAATACAGTCAAATCTTGAGGTACCTAATCCGTTTCATTTTTATTTTGTAAAAGATTCTATAAATGTTTTCCAACTTGCAGAGACGGAGACCTCCAACCTTCTTTGCCAATCTTCGAGAAACCTTACAACTTATGGTTAAATCTTTCAAACAATCAGAAGAACCTTCAGAATGTGATAATCTACGCAGGATAGAACATTTATTGAAGATAAATGGTATGGAAACAGCTGAATTAATACATCAGGTAATCTAGATCTACATCAGTATAATAACAAGATCTAAAGTTTCTTTGCTTTTAGATTCATTTAGACAGATGGAAAGAACAGAAAAATTTGAAAACTTCTCCATTTGGCGAGTTATCGGTGCGATTACAGTTCCAAAATCAAGAATTGAAAATTGAACTGATGAATGCTAGAAATTTAATTGCTATGGATTCTAATGGTAAATTCTTAGAAAATAAATGGTAGTATAGTTTTTCAAGATGCATTATGTTTACAGGACTGTGTGATTCCTTTGTTAGAGTTTATTTGTTACCAGAAGAAAAGTTTACGAATGTGCCTAAACCAAAAACGCAAACTCATAATAAGAATCAGTTTCCTTTATATGATGAAACCTTTACGCTGTAAGTATGCCCTGCAAAACTTAAATGCCAACCTTACTGGCAGCAAAATAGTTTTACTCAACGTTAAGTAACATCATCCCTAATTAAATCTATAAGACACGTGAAGTATTTTTTCAAAAAATAATGTTAACTTAGAACTTAAGTTGAAGAAAACTTCATGCGATTCAGTTTTTAGTTATTTAATTAATACATCGACGTTTCTACAATCATTCATCGTCTTTATCAAGATCTAAGAATATTGAGTAGCATGAGTACAATTACACACAAATTAAAATCTTAATTAAAATTATTTATTATAATCTATACTTACTTTTGATGATCTTCCTTTGAAATTTTGCAATAATGAAATTAATTACATCTGTGATTAAATTAATTAATCTAACAACTTCATAAGATTTGAACTTAAATATTGACAAGGTTGCATTCTCGCACAAAATAAATCTTCCTTCAGATTTCTGAATGTAGTTGATCTTACAGAAGCCAGTGTGGTCTACTACGTGAAGGCTAGGCTATCACACTTGTAGACAAATTTCCAGGCTATTAAAAACTATTTTGTCCTGGTCACTAAGCATTACAGTTTTTATTTAAGACTACAGGAACTACATTAAGAACTACAACAAAAATCATTGATGTGTCCTCAAATTGTAGGTTGTCTTCCCAGCAGGACTAGAATTTGAAAAATTGTCAAATAGCATCGTTTGCAGATTGAAAATACTTTCGGAGTGATTAAATTAATAAATTAATGTTGTAAAAAGTATTTTCCATCCTAAGTAAGTCCTTGGTAAGTCGCAAAGTCACCAGTAGAGTTTGCAAGAGAGTTCAAGCACTTTTGGTAGTGGCTATTCCAACAAGTGATATATTCTTTTTTGTAACAAGGAATTGTATGTCTTCATTCACTGAAGTAGTTGAATCTGATCTACATAAAAATTAAAAAGTCATGGCAATCAAGGAATCAGGTACTACTATAACTTACTCAAGTCCATTCAAAGCTTAACTTCTTGAATGGTCTCTGGGTTTGCTTCTCATATTGGGAAAGCCTGGCATTTCCCAATGCAAGCATGAAAGACAAGCGCCTTGCATTATATGAACCTTCCATTTTAGAAGAACCTGAAAATATTCATTAGAACTAAGCGTCACATGTATTTCTTATACTTAATCTAGTTGCTATCTGATGAACACGCAAAAACTATTGTGCTTTACCTGTTCCCAAAAATTAAAAAAATCAAAGTTTGAAGTTCTGGAATATTAGCTAGACAGCCGAATAAAAGACTACCACGTCTATATCATTTGTACATAATATGACCTCCGCATATCATTGGCCAAACATGCTCATTACATAGAGCATCATGTGCATATCATCTCCCTCATGGTTTAAGTGACTGGTCTTAACAGGAAGGATAGATAATCGAGTCTTTATAAAGAGACAATAATACCTATACCATTCGATTTAATAGTGCTCATTTAGACCATAATTGATCTTATACGAGAGTAATTAGCAGTATAATTAACAGTTGTTATATATCTTAGACATTAGTAGTAGCATTGGGTTGCTGATTGTTATGAATAATCATATTTATTAGTGATGCTTCAATACCAAATTTGAACCACATGTACTGATGGTTTTATAATGATTTAGGACAGCAAGGCTAATATATGATACTATTTTTTATATAAAACACTAAAACATATCATCATATTAGCCTTCCTGTGTTAGTACATTGGTTAATTTCTGAGGTAGTTACAAAAAACGGCTAATTACTCTCTTATATTACATCAATTGAAGTAATCAATAATTCGTCAAAAAAAAGGTAAGAAATGATTTATAAATTCCCATGTTGCACGAAATGTGTTACAAACGCTTTTAGAAGGGGTATCTTTTACGATTCATCGTCTAGACTCTAGAAGGAGAAAAAACTGTACTTCACACACACTTTTTTCAGTCTGGACACGTGTTTCAACGCTGTCATCTTCAGCAATCACTGACAAACTCTTATTTGAAAGACTGGACTTTTCTTCCTCTTCACCCCACCAGTAACTTACATTTACATCTATGATCTCTCATCTTTTACTTGACATTATCATTATTCCTACTTACAGTCTTGAAACATTAGAAAGGTTTCCTATTTTATATGTCAGGTTTACAATTCATATTTACAATTAGTATTATTATTTTTTTTTTCTTAATAAACACCTACATGGTGTTCGAGATATTAAAACTAGTCACAAATGACTAACAATAATTTGAATCTGATAAATCTTAATAACTAAACATTTATAAGCTAGAGTTCATCCAATGATGTCCTTTAGTTTGTACTGGCTGCGCAAAATACACTTATACTACTCACTCGCGCACAATGCTCTGCTTTATACAAAACTACACAAGGTCAAACGGTTTGGTCCACTCAGTCTTCGGACAAGATGTTGGTTATCCAGTAGCTGAAGGGCTTCTGCGTTGACGTGATGGTATAGTCTGGTCTGATGTTTGCCAGCGTACCTTTTTATCTCTTCTCGGACCATTGGGAAGCCAAGATCACGATGGAGGTCCTGGTTGCATACGTACCATGGAGCATTTACCATGTTACGCAGCACTTTGTTTTGGAAGGTCTGAATTAGTTTTATGTTGGAATCTTTGGCACAACCCCAGAGTTGAATTCCATAAAGCCAAATAAGTTTTAAAATCTGATTATAAATAAGAATTTTATTGTGCAATGACAGCTGGGAATTTCTACCAAGGAGCCAATAGTATTCTTTGTATTTCATACCAAGTTCAGACCGTTTCTTCTTAACATGTTCCCTCCAGCGTAGCTTAGCATCCAAGTTCATACCAAGGTACTTAGCGTTGTTTGCACGAGGTACAATGTTACCGTTGATATTAAGCGTAGGGGGGTCCGTCAACCTTTTATTGGTGAAGTAGACATGGATAGATTTAAATTCATTTAGTTTTATTTTTCATTTTATTTATAATTAGTGAAACTAAAGTTGCTAAGCTCTTTAATAAATATTAATATTGTCTAAAAAAACTCTATTGTAGGAATCTATCAGCAGAACAAAGGAAAATCACAGACGGTATAGTATTACTTAGTGTAAAAGACAAGGACTTCCTAGGAATGAGCAATCAGTTTATTGGCGAAGCATTTGTTCATTTCAATGAAATTCTTGATACAACAAAGCCCCTAAATTCACTACCGCAAGTTCGTCTTTTATTAACCAGGCCAACAGAGCTTAGTAAGTTTGGCTATCAGTTTCTTTATTGTAATCATGATACTTATTCTATTTTTAATTTCAGATACTGATGCAATTAAAGCTATGGAAAACAGGCAAGGAGACAAACTAGCTAAAGAATTCTTAAAGAAACTAAAACAAAAAACTATTGGTGGCTCAGCATAAATTTTTCTATGCAGATTGTTATACCTAGTATTAAAATAAGTAGAAAGACTGTATAATCGAAATATTATTATGAGCGAATGTATTTTTATTTTTGTTATTTGTACTTAATTTTATAATAAATATCTTATTTACGTGATAAGCATAAGAATGTTGTTTAGTTCTAATATGAGAATTATTTTTGCAATTATAAACAAAATAAGATCTTAACTTCTGTTTGTGTGAGATCTGATATCTTAAAATTTCTGTTGAATTATTTTATAGTATTGATAAATTTCTAGATAAAAGAGTTAACACAATTCGAGTGTTTTAATTACATACACATTAATCAATTACATTATCTAATAGTAAGAATATCTTTTGAAAGTCAATAAGTACGTCATTAATATGCTTTTGAACACATTATAATATACCAGTATTTTATAGTTGTTTACTTGTATTACATTGCAAATCTAGTTAAACAATAAACTTGTATTATGGATGAAGGAACCTTGCAGTGTTAGTTATGCTTCATTGTTATTTCCTGGAATGTTTCTTATATCGTGACTACCTTTAGCTTCCAAGTCCCAATTTCAAACTTTCAAAATGTTTTACCTTTTAGCCTCACAAGCAGACCCAGATTAATGTCCTGAGCGCCTTGAAGCTCTTCTAAGGCTGCACCTTCTGATGCTACATTATTAAGCTTCGGTCGCGTTTGCTATTCGGAAAGCATAAACAAACAGTGATTAGGTGACTGCTTAAAGCTACGCTTAAATAATGATGCGTTACCGCTTAGAGTATAGATTAAAATGTTTAACACCACAAATAAATTGGGCCTCTTTTCATATCATTACCAATAACAAAGCCATGTTTCAAAGAGATGTTTGTCCTAAAAAGGACATTTTTACGACGTAGACGCCCACTATAATAAATAAAAATTCAAGGCCGAAGTAGCTGTTATTATTAATATCTTTTTTGCAAAATATGTATTTAACTGGTAAAACAAAAAAGAAATAAAAACAGTCCTCATCAGCGTTAACTCAAGTTTCGTCAGTAAAAAATATTGATCACCTTTCTTCGCCATATTTTTAATTGTCCTTAAAAAGTTTCGGCGCCAGAGAACAATCTCTTTCCGGTCAACAACTATGGCGTTTCTGCATCTACGAGCATATTTAAATTTTAGTTTTTCCATTAAAATTTTTTGCCTTTTTAAAGGAACATTTTTAGTCACAACACTTACATAATAGAAATAGATGCAACTTCACCGTGTAAGATGAACATTAGTACTGGACGTTTATCCGCATTTCCGCGCTTAAGTAAACGGCATCAGTCATTAAGCGAGCGCGCCCACGAATAGCATTGAATTTAGTCTTTTTACGCTTTCCGAATAGCTAACGCGACCAGACTTTAGATGAATAAAAGTAGGTAGATATCAAAGTCAACAATTAGTTTGTTTTATTTATATTTAGGTATATAAAGCATTTTCTTCTTCAAAGTCAACAATTAGTTTGTTTTATTTATATTTAGGTATATAAAGTATTTTCTTATAATTTTGACAATATTAACAAAAAACAAATGCACTATTACCATAAAATTAAACACAAATAAATTCTCGTCATCTTTTTTTACGTGATTTTAATTTGGTAAATGGTCATTCTTTCTGAACTCAACCACCTGCTAGATCCAAAGATTGGCGCAACTTAGAAAGGCCAGCGGGGGCTCATTTTAAAGCTTCAAACCTCTACTTTTGAATGTCACATGTCTCCTATATGAAAAAAATTATATTTGACCCCTAAAACAGAGTAAATATGTATACAGTTCCAAGAAAAACTTAGAAAAAGAAATATTTCCTAATTTTTTTTAACGGCATCGCATTCTTCGTCAAAGAATACATAAATTTTGTCCACTGCGTTTTTTTCATAGAGTGCTTCAATTTCGAGCAAAATTGAGAACAACGATTTGCTATTTTTGAAAGTTTATCATTTTTTCATCGAAAATGGCGCCAGATAGAAAAAAATTATAAGAGTAAAAAATGCTTATTTTTACTCGATGAATAAGGAAAGACCGATTTAAAGCGATTTTGAAAATTTTCATCATTTTAGAAGGTTTGAATTCTATTATTCAAGCCTAGAGATAGGCAACACCTATAACCGTAATCATTTTTTCGTATTCATTGAGTAAAATTTTTTTCCTATCTGACACCATTTTCGATGAAAAAAATGAAAAACCTTGAAAAATGGCAAATTGTTGTTCTCAATTTTGCTAGAAATTGAAGCACTCGCACTCTAGGAAAAAAAACGCAGTAAACAAAATTTATGTAATCTTTAAGGAAGAATGCGATGTTAAAAAAATTTAAGAAATATTTCTTTTTCTAATTTTTTCAACTTCAATTTTTTTTGGAACTGGATACGTATTCACCCTGTTTTAAGAGTTAAATATAAATTTTTCATATCGGAGACATGTGACATTCGAAAGTAGAGGTTTCAAGCTTTAAAATGAGCCCCCACTGGCGTTTCTAAGTTGCGCCAATTTTTGGATCTAGCTGGTGGCTGAGTTCAGAAAGAGTGGCCCCTATACAATTTTAAAAATCTACAGAATCACCTATTTCTGATTCAACCATAAACTTGATAGGGCATTTAATTTCTCTTGATTAAGAGAGGATCTAAGATAATTTTTTGCCCTTTTGAGGGCCGAAAATGAACACTTCCACAGCAGTTTGTAGTAGCCATTACGAATACTTCCGGCGGTCCAGTCCCAGACCTTAAGACCTTAGAATTTGCGATTCTGCGAACCATGTCTACCCTGACGCCCCCAAAAAGTGGCGCCTGAAGCCCAGTGTTTCGTAGGCTTCAGTGTAAGGTAAAGTTTCTTTTTTGATTTTTTGTCTTTTAAATAACGGGTTAAAATGAGTTTTTTAACTACATTGTAGAATTATTTTGTTATTATGTAAGTGGTCGTGTTTAATTAACTTAAGTAATTGTAGTGGTGATGACCTGATGACTGATCAATTAAAAAGATATATTAGCATTTGCTGAATATTCTGAACATAATAAACAGCCGGTTTATGATATAATCAAATTGGTTCACGCAAAAATCGCAGCTGTTCTATTATCGATATCAATGAATCACTTTTCTTTCAAAGTCCAGTATTGACGAAGAGTATTTGCTGTTGTTCTGGTGATTTATTATTAAATTTGTGTGTTAAGTGATATTAGTGGTGGAAGTAAACAATTAAAGGGTGGGTTCTTGCTAATAAGTATGTTTGCAAGTAGCATACATGAGAGGTTATGTTCTACGATCTGTTATTTAAAAGAATAACATAAAGTGAGTAACATAAAGTTTCAACGCAAGTTTTAACATAAACTTTAGGTTATGTTTGCGTGCGGATTTTCGTTTGATTACGTTTTACAGATCTTAAGTTAATTAAGTTGTAATACCTTGATATCTTCATAATGATTAGGAAGGACCCCTTCCTATTAGAAGAATCAAGGTAAATAACTAGTAAATAAGAAATGCTCTTGAAATTCTCATATAACAATCTTTTTAGAAGTGCATCAATGTGAATGTGTCAGAAGTGAAGGAATTGAATCACGAATCCTCGCTCGGGAGGTGGTCTGTAAGATTGTATATCGTTCGAGAGAATTTTACTCCAGTACTTTGCAGGCAGCTTACAGAAAGGTAACTACCGCTTTTTATAATGAGTTAAAAAATAATTACATTTTTCATTTCTTAAATAATAAGGTTACAAGTGAAAAAAATTGATATTCTCCTTCATTTCGGGCACCTGCGTGTTCTCATGTAGTGATTATTCAGCTTGATTCTAGCCCCTACTTAAGATTCGAGCAGTCCCGATTCTACTCACCACCTGTTGTATTCCAACAATGCTTATATAACGATATGTGTGTAGATAGGAGCATTTCTTATTGTGTTACTGTATGTACCGTTCGATAGAATTTACATGAATGCCTCTGTGTGGCGTTGTCGTGAGTTTATTGTTTTACAATGAGGATTCAGGAAAACTAGCAGTGTTTGTAGAAACCTAGGGTTCGAGAAACTAAGTTCTCCCCGGAAGTTGCAATTGAGTCATTCCTCCTTAGTCACGGCTGGCCAAGTGTTTCTTGCTGGTGATGTGTTAGCCCATAGACAGGTGTGGAGGTTGTTGATTGAGTCCAACCAGCAGTATACGTCACATCCTTAATGGTATCAGTTAAACGAGTCCTCAAGACCACCCAGCCAGAGGGTCTTTGTGATCTAAGATCTTACAGGTTTAAGGTCTTAAAGGAAGAAAAATGCGTATTATTTGTTAGTATACTGTATAATATAGCAGTGGAGAATAATAATCTAAAGGAAAATTAAACTCACATTGTTTTAGAAGACTTTTTTTAACTTTACACTCGTCTAGCTTTTATCCTTTATCTCAGATTACTATGTTAGTATTTTCCAAAAACCGTTATCCCAATAAACATCTTTATTTATATAATAGTAACCACAGACTTATGATCACTAAAATTAGTGATATTAAGTTTATGGTTACTATTATATAAATAAAATTTTATTAGGATGATCGCTGAGGCTTGTGGAGTAACTCTCGGCTACTAGAATCGTATAGTTTTAAAGCGCAGCGGTCCCAAAGTAAGCAAGCAAGAGTATCTACTTGTATAGATGATGGTATTTAAACTTGCCACTTGCATATATACACTGATTTAATTTCTTGTTTGATTGATTGACTATTAGAGAATATACTCGTAATTGTGAATTCGTATATAATAATGAAGACATTGCAAAAATCTAATAACTTTTTTTCTAGGGGGTTTCCTATTACCAATTGCCCAGAACTATAATTAATGAAAGAATTTCTAGCACTTAAAGTTTAATAATTAGATACCAACGTTAGTATAATGTTATTAATTCTAGTAACTTGTTCATAATTTATTGCAACCGTAATTAAAATAATGGGACAATGAGACAAATTATGCAATAAAGCAGTTTGCTTAAAGAAAAATGTGTAAATCATTATGATTAATATAAAGTACTAATAGCATCACTTTTATTAATACCAACTTTTAAGTTAGGCAATATTTTTATAGTTTTACTGACATTTAAACATGTTAGATATTTAATATTGGAAAAATATTACTAAGAAGGCTCCACAATATTATAACTTAAAGAATAAAATATCGTCTTAGTTACTCACAACTTCTTTAAATAAATTATAGGTACCGCTCATAGCTTTCAAATGTTAGAGTCACTACATCTAGTCAGAGTACCGCAAAACGCCGCCATATTGGGGCAGAGAACGGTGATTTTTAATAATGAACAAATTAAAACCACGTTTTACGTATTTGACATACGTATTAGAGGTTTGATCTTTCAGAATAAGAAAAAGCTTTTAAAGTAAACGTGGATTTGATTAAAGGC
Organism: Agrypnus murinus; assembly: GCA_929113105.1. Lineage (NCBI taxonomy): Eukaryota > Metazoa > Arthropoda > Insecta > Coleoptera > Elateridae > Agrypnus > Agrypnus murinus. Next base: position 228,683,197 of record OV816024.1, on the reverse strand, counting down.
AATCAAATACAAATAATGAAGAATTCTGTGGTTCTTTTGGGCACAATGAACATTAAACGTAGTGCGGATATTTAGTTCTCCTACCTTATAATAAAACTGATAACAAAGAACTTTCTCTTAATTACTTATCTTCTACGTGAATCTAAATTAAATTTAACTACTTGATAATTCAGATGTAAGCAAGATTGAAGATTTAAATTTTAAGATTCTTTATTCTTGGAAATTACATTAAGTGTGTGGAATTAAGCATTCAACAAAAATTGCCTTATTCAAAAAAGTTACTTACATAAATACTTTTAAATTTGTAAAAAATAAATTTTAAAATTTCTGTATTGGCATTGTTACTTAGCCAAAAAAATTAAACATCGATTCTTGTAGTAGACGACTGTTTTCTTAATTATACTAATTCTTACATACAAATCCATACAAAGTATTACTATAAGGTACGGAAGAAGGACAGATACCTTAGAACCAGTAAAGTCTCCATTGATAGCTACATCGTTTATGATAAGACAAAAGTCAATATAAGTCTTTTATAACTGTTTTTATCCAATTATCTTAGGAAACTGCTTGATGTTTTACATAGGAAATTATACCTATAATAGGATGTATGTTGTATATGCTCTATGTTTGGAACTACTTCAGATGTAAACTAATAAAGAATACAAATAGAAAGAAACGCGAACATAAGATCATATACCTTTTAATTATGCTATAAATATAAATTTATGTAAATTAATATAAAGGCAAGTGCAGCCCGACCTTTTGTACATAAATAAACATCACGTGAAGTGTGGCATTTTTACCAACACTTTAATTTATAGATGCACTGATGGGCATTTTCTTATGTCATTCTAGCAGAGTAAATGGATCAGATAATATATCCAGAATCATCAGGACACAGAACCAAGAAAACTACATTATGTATATTCCTGAATATTCACATTAAGCCGTCAAGGGTCCAACGAATAAACTTAAAATTAAAAATGTTTGTACTACTTACTTAAAGCCATTGTTCTATTAGTTATACTATATCTACTAGATCTATGATTTATTCAATTATATTTGTACTTGAGGTTGAGATTAATCAATCAAATCAACACTGCTTTATAAAGAAGACTTGCTGCCACTAATACCAAAAGTACCAAGAAAATTTAAAGAAGCACCAAGTCTTACCTGAGAACCTCTTACAGCACCACCTAGCAATGTTCCCAATCCCAGTGGACGACCTATTTTGGTTGGAGCTGTGAAAATTAATTAGTGTTAAAAATCTAAATAAATGTTTAAAATTTCTTAAACATACGCTCTACTGGTACACCATTGCAGTAAGCAGCTATTGTTACAACTACAGGCCGATTTACGTCCTTCTTTTTTTTATTGAAGCTTTCGCTGTGTCTGTGACTAGTCAACGCTATTTAATTTTTATATTTTTTTAATGTTTATATTTTTAATTCAAATAAATATAAAATGTTTAATTTGAGACGCGCGAATCGGACATTCACTTGGGGCGCCCTCTCACTTTCTACGGTGGTAAGTTATAGAACTATTCTAACTAGTCACACTACTTACTTTTGATTTTTATTTAACTTTTGTATTTTTAAAACTGTTCTTTTTTAGTCTGTGAAGTTTTAGTTTTGTGATTTTTTAATTGTTTAAATTTTTTAAGCAATATTTGTAATCGATGCATTTCAATATTCCCAAGGCCGATTGCTTCGTCACGTTTTGGTACTAAACATCCTCCTATACCTACTTACTATGCCACCAGCAGTTCTCAGTCGAGTTTCACGGTATTTGCTGTAGAGAATTTTCACAAAATTTGATATTTCTGCCTGTCTCTGTGCGTTCGTTCTTTCGAAATTATTTTATTCTGCAGATTGGGATATTTGATAAAAAAGTAGAATACAAATGTCTAAGAACTAATGTTTTATCTCTTAAGGAGGAGCACGGACAAAATAACCGACAGTTATATTAAGTACTAACACATATATGATATAAATTCAATGCAGGATTTTATGATAAGAATAAGTCGGGGGATGAGTCCGAGTGGGAGATAAGTCGGTGAGGGGGTAAGCCTGGAGAGGGGGGGGGTAAGTTGAGGAAGAGATAAGTCGGAGAGGAAAGACGAAAAAAGCAGTAAGACGGGGCTATCTAAAGGAGGAAGATAGGATAAGTAGTAATTGATGGAGGAGGGGTAAGGGGATGTTTGTTAAATAACGCGTTCAAAAGTTCGTCTGGTAATGGTAAGCTTAGTATTGGCAACTGTTTTTGTTCGATTGCGTTTATTTAATAAATGTTACTATTAAATAGTCTCTCTTGGAAGCCCGAAGGATTGTAATCACACCACGAACGCTGTCAAAAGTAAACCCTTCAATAAATTAGCCTTTTGACCGTCATGTCTTGACGAGGTTTCCCTAGTAACAAATAAAATTTAAAACATATTAGAAAAGCTAGTACGTATTATAAGATACATAAATAGGCACAAAAAGAAAAATTAAGTAAGGCTGTTGCAATCACCTGAATAGTAATAACGTTTATAATTTACCTCTACGAGAGGCTAATCAACTCTGACCTTTAAAATGTTTAAAACGATACCAAAACTATTAAAATCAAGTAGCATTGTTATGGGTGCACGTGATTTATAAACAAGCATATGCACCAAGTGGAATTGAATATTATATAAACTTAGTAAGTAACTGGAAAACATAAATGGTTATAAAATAACGGTAGATCTAGTAATTTAAAACAAGAATGTGTAAATATTTGGGTCAGCAACGTGGTACTACTAATCTTAATGTACTACTACCTACATACTAACATTCTAGTTTGCAAAAGATCAAAGTTAGCTTTGAAGTTCGATTTTGCTAGATTTTTCACGATGATTTAGACTGGCCAATATTTAAAAATTTAACAAAACATAATTAAGTAATCATTATTATTAATTATCGTTCTGGTGATAATTTTAGGTGTCTGTTTAAAGAATTTTAAATCAATTATAAATATTGGGCAATTTAACGGTTAGTTTATCAAGTAAGTGGTATAATAAGATCAATTAGCATAAAATTACTAATAAAATTCTTTTAGCACCAAAAATGTATTAATTCGTGGTATTTTGTGATATTAAACTTGATTGTCCATGGTGGTTTGAAAAAACGTGCAGATATTTGCTGGGAAAGATGTTCGATAAGAATTAGTGGAGGTGTTTCACATAAACTTTTAATAACAGTTTTTTATAAATTCTATTCCCATAAAAGATATTAAACTATACTTTCTTACCAACAAAACATAATAAAAAGAATGTGGGAATTTAGTAAATAATATTTCAACACATCAACTATACATCTGAGTGGTCAGTACTACTAATTAGTTACTATTATTACCATTAGTACTGTTTGTACTTCCTAATCACCCCTGATATATTATCTTTCATTAACCTTACACAGAACTATTCTACTTTACTCTCGTTTTTAATAAATTATGTTAGAATTGTGTATGGTTCGAATAATCGTTCACTCCGATTAAAATTTATTTTTTAAGCTACTACATTCACTTAAAATAAATGTATTTTAAGCACATCGGTGCAGCTGATATTATATTTAACAAACTTATTTATCTGATTCACTCGAGTATCTTTAGCACGGAAGAGTTTTGAATCTATCCCCTTCCCTCGCAGTTATTTTTATGAAATAAGGATAAGTAAAACAGAGATCTCCAAACCTTTTCAAATAAATAGCGGGAAAATTTCATTATGTAGTGTATTAATTACACCATAATAAGTGGCATTCAAAGATATTAGAAAGAAAAAATCTAACTGCACACTATTAACTGATTTCACTTAATATTGCCGAGAGCCAAGATTATAACTGCAGCCACTCAATTAGCTTGGCTGGTCGCTTGACCATCACTTTACATTTATGGTAATAACTTCTCATGTTACTTTCATTCAAAATTGAAATATATTTGAAAGATTAAAGAAATAACAATAGTAATTTAACACCAGAAGTGCAGCTTATAAATTCTAATTTAACTTCAACTAAGGCGAATTTCAACATTACTTCTAATCAAATAATGCTAAACATAGAATTGGATTCGAGCAGAGCAATTTATCTTTATTAGATTTCAGGAATGGACCTATACGGACTGGTACTATAAGGTAACGCAAATTAAGATGAGGTTAGAATGTTTCTTTCGTGCCACTGTGTTCGAAACAATTAATTATATTCAAAGTTGACATTAAAATTATTGTATCTAGTTGTTACTGGCTAATATAGTTATTTATGTATTAAGAGCGTAAGGAGGCTTTTATGGCCGGAAGCGATATTTCTAGCTCGAGGCGTTAGCCGAGGGCTACGAAAAGGCTGTAGGACCATAAAAGAAAGTTACGCCCGCTATACATACACTTACTTTATGCACAGATTAAGTTTTTATCACAAATCTGTTATTGTGTAAAAAATATAATTAAATGAGTACGTAGGTACAAGCCGCCGCGCCGCGCCGTGCGTATACTTATGGCTTATACGAAGTACGTTACTATTCCAAAATACTTAATTTCAGCTTATTTTCATTAGTGATAAGTTTACAAATTCTATTAAGAACCAATCAAGTTCTGTAACGTGTTAAAAATTCGAAATCCATTTTAATACATTTGAAAATATATTTATTCTAAATAATTTTACTACGGCCCTGTATATTTGAATATATCTTTGATAGTTTACAATTGCAGACTTTGTTTCGAACCTAATAAAGTTTTTCGTTAACAGAAAAGGATGTCTAGGCGTCCTCACGTATATAAATTTGTTTTTTTTTAGCAATGAGAATACTAATATAAGAATTATTTTCTAAATAAAATGATAAATTTATGTTTCCTTTACGTGCTTGTTTTCGTGTCTATTGAATAGACTCTTCGAAAATATACATACAAAAAAATATTCTGCAATATTCTGTTAAATATGAAATGTCATGCTACGAAACATGTTCTGGCTGTTGTAAACCCCCATCGAATGTTCGAGAAGGATTCTTCTCATTGCTGTAATGTGTGTCATTTTGGTTCTTGATAGGGTGTCTCACATTTCCCTTTCTTAAAAATACTAGTTACTAGGGTAGACGTTAAATTTTTAAAAACAGTCTCTTAGCGGCTTTCGAGCGTAAGTTGAGGGCGATTCGCCCGCAAAAAGTTCCTGATGGCGTTTGATGTTGATTTGTGTTTTCGAAATTACTTCTTATTAAATAAATAAATTATCAATTATTTAAAGTAAAAGTAGAATCCGATACAGTTTGCAAGTGCGAATAAGTTTGAGTTTTACCGTTCCGTTTACAGAAAATAAACTAAAGGAATTTAGATTACTGTGTAGCACTTTGTTTGAATAAAGTCAATAATTAATCCAGTGTGCAGTCAGTTTATGATTTGTGAAGGTAATTCAAAATCGAATTAGAATTTTAAAGCTAAGTAAACTTCAGTCCGTTGTTTTTCCGTTGCAATAATAATATTGTGGATTGTATGATTTGTGCAGGATTGAAATATTATTTATTTCATACTGTGTCACATTTGTCCGTCTTACATCAAACTCTTTAGTCCAGAACATGCGATTTTACGGTCTAGTATGCTTGTAAAAAATTTTATTCACAATCGATACATAATGTGTTCATTACTGACGTTTAAAAAGTTAGAAAGTAGTTTATTATGCACCATAGTCAATAATAAGTTCTCTTGGTTAGTAATGAGTTCTCTTGGTTAGTAATATCCATTACTTACCTTTTTCTCGTTCTAAATATTCTCAACAGAAGGCAGAAGTTTTCGTATCTATCTTTACTTTTAGCAGGTAATAAACAGCCAGTCACTGTTTTAGCAACTTCTCGCAATTCCGGTGGTGTGCAACTTACATCAGTTTCACTATCAGACATTTTAAATCGTGTAAATTGCAATTAGGAGCAATGTAATTAAATTTGGTTTAGTAGTGACACGAATTTACTTTGACAATTGTTGCAGCAGTTGTCATTTTATCGCCACCTGAATAAAAACGCTGGTGTTGTGTCCTACATATATCAAGTATAAGGTATCAATTTAAGAACATAATTATGTACGATTGTGAATAAAATAGTACACATACCTCGGCGGGAAGACATTACGCGTCGAGCAATTGCTGCCCTTTGCGCTTCGCGCCTCGGGCAGCAACATTGCTCTCCGCATAATGTTCTACTTCCCGCCTCGGTAAGTAATCTACTATTACAGGACTTGTGACTGTAAAAGATTTTACCGGACGCAAATACAATCAATCAAGTGGACAATGTTTTAGTACGTAATCAGTTACCATGGAAACTCGTTCTTCATAGATGTCCATATTTTGCATTCGGAAATTTATTTTATATAATTTTTTTTAAATTAAACCAATATTCCAATAATTGCAGTATGAAATAAAACGCATTACGTCATACGTCCTGGAAATGGTCTTACAGTCTCTTTTCGATGTTCCGGACTCGGCTCCTTCGTCGCCTTGTCCGTAACATCTTACTCGACTGTAAAATTCCATTCCCAGGACTTATAACGTAAATTACTATTACGTTGAATTAATACAACCTTCTGACAATTAAATTAGTGTTAACGTGAAAGCTTTTAAATGATCGAAGTTTCTTTTGGAAGTATATTGGTCTAAATTTTTATTAGTAAAAGGATGCTGCCAATTTATGTATGACATAATTACCGCAAATTTTAGTTCAGAATCATCGGTTATAACTTTATCATCGAAACCAGTGATCCAAAGTTCTACATTTTAATATGCGAGATATCTTGTACCTAAAGTTAAGTGAACAAAAAGGGATTATTGTGTAGTGATATGTGTGGGTTTAAGGATTGTAAAAATCTACCTGTTTATCAAGGATTAACGGATAAACTATATATTCGAAGTAAGTTCTGTAAAATAAAAATATGTATACCAATTTTTATAAAGCTTTTTTTTAGTAAAGCAATTATTGAAATATTTTCAAGATTGTTTTTAACATTGTCTTTTTAGACAAAAGATTATTTTTGATCTACGAATAAATGAGAATTTAAACCTTATTGTGATAATGTTGGCTCACTCATTTGTTGAAGTTATTCATTTACAGTAACGTGCTTAACGTTAACCTGACTAATTATGATTAGTTATTTAACTTAATTAATTTTGATAATTCTAATCAGAATCTTTTTTTACTTGTGGATTCTGATCAAGCATTGTAATGCCTTCAAGTAAATGACGCCCATATTTCTTATTATTTCAACAAACCTTAATTTTTCTTTAAAAACCTATGAGCTTAAGAGACCAGTACCTACCCCCGAAATGATAATAATTTGTCCACAGAAAGAAATTTTCGTCGGTACATAAGTAAATACATATTTTCTGTAGAGTAAGTAAAAAGCTCTGTTACAGTTCTACAAAAAACAGTTCTGACATTTAATTGGATTTTCTTTATTCCCGTTGTACCATAAAGAGGGGGGCCATAAAGAGACGGTTATGTTTAGGTCAATTTAATTGCAAGAAATTGTTTGGAGTATTAGAAGGGTTTAAATAGTGATTAAAGAATAAACATCTATCAAGGTTTTGAAAGATTGTTGAATGATTGTGTGAAAGATATGTTCTATGAATATCTCAATGAGAAAAATTAAGTGGACTAGAATAAATATTCTAAACATTATATTATTATTATTTTATGTTCAACTATAATGCAAATAGAAAAATGCAATAAAAAATAGAAAAAAATACTAAATTGTGATATAAATTAATGTATTGTAAGGAATGAGTGATACGCAGGTATAATCTGTAATCTCTTTAAACTTGGTAGAGAATAATTTTTTTTATATTAAAAATATTGTTTTGTTAAATTTATTTTATTTCAATTACATTACTTTGACACAAGGTCTATTTACTGTCCCAATGTTGTCCCCGATTTGCCATATTTTAAGTAAACATTTAAGTCATCTCACAAAGACAAAATGTTTTTTACTAAAGCTCTGTTTTTAAGAACTTTTAAGCCATTTAAGTTTATATCAAAATAATCTGATTTTCTATGTTCTATTTTTCGATAATTTGGAATTACCTGGGTATACTGGGTAATACCTAGGAATACTTGGTAATACCTGGGAATACTTGGAAATACCTGGGAATACTTGGAAATATTTGGGAATACTTGGAAATACCTGGGAATACTTGGAAATACTTGATATTTTTGAAAGTATTCCCAGAAACTGGAAATCACTACGTTTTTTGGGGAGTGGTTGACCCCTCGGCTACTACTAAATCTTCCTAACTCCCGTTGCATTATAAAAATTCACAACGAATTCATTTATTACTTCTTAAGACAAACTTACTTACTACCAAATACTACAATCAAAGTTTCTTTATTTAAATTAATAT